>CAUYLG010067079.1:0-143282 GCA_963573385.1 Cacajao melanocephalus
CTCCCCACAGCCCACAGGGTAAAGACCAGACCCCTTAACGTCTCCAAGTCCCTCTGTGGCCTGCCCCTCTCTCGTCTACACCCCCCACAGGACAATCCCATGTCCCCTGTGGAGAGTCACATCTTGTCTGGCCAGGCTCCCTGGTAACGGGCTAAGCTGAGACACGAGGAACGTACTTCATCCTCAGATGCTGGAGAAAGCAGCCAGGGAGTCACAGAGGCAACTGGATGGACCACGGAGTCACAGGCAGGGGGCAGGTCTAAGCCATGCCATCAACCCAGTGATGAAAAGCAGGCACCAAGGCGGGCAGGTATGAGGCAAGGAGGGCGATTCAGGCTGTGTGAATATCGCCCTTGTAAGTGAAGAATGAACTGTAGAGGTCTGAGCAGGAAGCAGGAAAATCAGTTAGAAAGCCATTGCACTTAGTTTTCCAGACACGAAATGAAAAGACTTTACCTCAGGGGGTGGCAGTGGAGATAGAGAGAAATTGAGGGACTTGTAATGAATGTAACTTGGAGGAATTGCTGAGAGGATTTGCTGTTCAAGGGAGAGAGAAAGAAGAAAGAGTGACGTCTCATGATCCAGATGGATTTGGCTTGGATGCCAAAACAGTTGATTGGATTCAAAACCAATTGCTCAACCACATTCTACAGGTATTGATTAATGAATTGATATCAGTCAGAATAAAGCCTCCGTGAGTTGGTGAGGACATTTATGTGCAAATCACATTTTAATGAGCCCAAAAGGAATAGTCAACATGAATGATAACCTAGAGTCACTCTCTTCCTTTTCCTTACCATTACTGGTTGATTCCCTCATGAGTCATTGCTGTTATTTTCATTGTAGCTCCCTGAGAGAAGGGACAGGACTGATCTTGTTTCCTCTCATTAGGGGCATTTTGGTAAGTTTGAGACATTTTTCATCACTCTAATGAGTCAAGGTATGATTTCTCTTCATTCAATTCAGGCAGTTGACCAAATTCACTGAAAGAGAGGTGCTAACATCAACAGTAAGTGTCCTGGTTCCCTCAGATCTCTGGGTGGGGCTTTGAGGCAGAACTCCAGCTTCCGCATTGGAAGCCAGTGGTTTGGCAGATAGGCAGCATATTATTTAGGCCTGTAGGACCTGAAACTGATGTTTAGAATATAAAGAAAGGAGAGTTTAGTACACTCCATAGCCCCACTCAAGGTCCACTGATAGATACCAGGCTCAGAAATGCTGAGTGGCAGCCAGCTTTTGGTGCATGAAACTGACTGATAGTGAAACAGAACCAAAGCGGCCCCAGCATGGACATCTCTATGTTAGCTTATTCTTCGATAACATTTAAACCTGCAAGTGAGCCCTAAGTGTACTTCAGAACTCTAGGCCCCTGGGAGCACTAGGGTTCACTCCAGCTGTGTGGATTTCTTCTCATGAGAGATCCTGAGGACTGAGGTCATGCTACATGTGAACAAAATTCTTAGCCTTCTCATGTTAGGTTGGCACTCAGACTTAATTGGACTTTGGGGAGGAAGGAGAGAGGCAGTAGGGCAGAGAAAAGACATGCAGGATATACTTAGATCTCTCCTCATTCTGACAGAGGGGCATCTTTTAAAATCTGATGGAGTAGTATTCTGTGATTAAGGCCGATTAAGGCTGAGTATTTGTAAAATTTCCAGGCAGTCTTGCTTTTTTTCTTCAGTACCTTTTCCTCTTCGGGGTCATTGGATGTGAAGTGTAACGTATTCCCAGAGGTTATGGAGAGCCTCATTCCTTTTCCTGACTGTGGCTCACCGCTGGTTGCTGTTTCGGACGAGCCCACAGACAGATGGTGGCAGCCGGCCCGGCGATGCCATGCCAGGAGAACTTTTCATCCCAAACCAGGCCTTTTTTTTTGAAATGCAAAGTGATGATGTCACTTTTGTATCTGAGCCCATCCCTTGACTGGCTGAGTATTATTTTTGGAGGATGGGGACATCAGCTTTGCGAAGTTAGCCAAAAGGCAACGACGTGAGCACATCTTTGAAACTGGTTCCAGGAAAGCTGTTGTCCACTAACAGGTGTGGTGCTGTGTAGTGGGTTTCAAGCAGCTGGCAGCAGGCTGAAATGCACATACCAGCTCCCTTTCCCTCATACCTGCTTTGCAGGGGTGATTCTGATCCTTCGGTATGTCAGGAAGGATGACTTCACCCCTGTACTTTCTCCTGCACAGGCCCTAGGCCATCTCCATGAGACTCCACCACCCTGAGGAGTTTAGATCTTCATGGAGTGGGAGGAGGGGTGACTGTAGTGAGCCTGCAAAGGTGGTGAGGCAGGGCCGTAAGAGAGCAGGAGACAGAAGGGATGCCAGGGCTCTCTGTGGACACATCGACTCTGTTCCTCGCCCCACCTCCCTGCTCAGAGAGGCCTTCCCTGACTGCTTACTCAGCGCTCACCAGCTTGTTTCTCTGCTCACAGTCTCCTACTCTAATTCTCTGCATAGACTTAAATTTCAATTGTGGTAGAAAACACATCCCATAACATTTACCATCTTAACCATTTTTAAGTGTACATTTCAATAATGTTAAGTGTATTCACATTTATGAGACGGAGCCTTGCTGTGTCGCCCAGGCTGGAGCGGTCTTGGCTCGCTGCAACCTCCACCTCCCAGGTTGAAACAATTCTCCTGCTTCAGCCTCCTAAGTTGCTGGGATTACAGGCACGCACCATCATGCCCAGCTAATTTTTATATTTTTCATAGACATGGGGTTTCACCATGTTGGCCAGGCTGGTCTCGAACTCCTGACCTCAGGTGATCTGCCTACCTCGGCCTCCCAAAGTGCTGGGATTACAGGCATGAGGCACTGCACCCAGCCGCCCCAAAACTTTTTCATTAGCAGAACTGAAACTCTGGTCTCCATAAAATACTAACTCCCTCTCCCTCCTCCCCTCAGCCCCTCAAAACCCCCACTCTGCTTTCTGTCTCTATGAATTTGACAATGCTAGGTACCTCATAAGTGGCATCAGATGGTATTTGTCCTATTGTGACTGATTTACTTCAGTTAGCATCGTGTCTTCAAGGTTCGTCACACTGCAGCACATGACAAGATTTTCTCCCTTTTTAAGGCTGCATCATGTTCCATTGTATCCATGTATCCATGTAGATGGACCACATGTTGCTTATCCATTCATCTGTTGATGGACACTTGAGTTGCTTCCATGTTTTATATGTTTTGAATAATACTGTTGTGAACTTGGTTGTACAAATCTCTCTGAGTCCCTGCTCTCATTTGTTTGGGTATATACCCAGAAGTGGAATGGCTGGGTCATATGGTAATTGTATTTTTATATTTT
This sequence comes from Cacajao melanocephalus, assembly GCA_963573385.1. Classification (NCBI taxonomy): domain Eukaryota; kingdom Metazoa; phylum Chordata; class Mammalia; order Primates; family Pitheciidae; genus Cacajao; species Cacajao melanocephalus. The sequence continues at coordinate 3,313 of CAUYLG010067079.1, forward strand.
CGAGGAACTGTCACAGTTTTCCACAGTGGCAGGCTGCTCCATCTTACATTCCCACCAACAGGCCACAAGGGTTTCAGTTTCTCCACATCCTCACCAAGACTTGTCGTTTTCTGTTTTGTTTTTGTTTGATGGCAGCCGCTGTGATCTGCATACACTTCCACTCTGATGTTTTTGTTTATTGCATTTTGTTTCTGTTTATTGCGTGCTGGTCATTGCATTTCTGCCCTCCCCCCTGAGGAAGTATGTGAGCTCTGTGACACCAGCACTTTCACCTGACCTGTTGATTCTCACGTTCCAAAGCACTGGATACATTTGTTGGATGAGTCGCCTTCGCCTTCGTTCTTTGTTGAATGAATCCCCTTCTGTGTTTCTGTGGCAGGCTTGCCCTCTCCCTACATCTAGGTCAGTGAGCCATTTTGATTTTACAACGGTAAGGTTTGGGTGCTTGGTTGTAGACTGCATCCGGTTTTATTCTGATTTTAGGATAACTGGTAGGAAAAATTGCATTTGCCAGAGGCATCTTGTTGGATCTCTCAGACAGCAAGAATTCCACCCAAAGGGCATGCTGTGGCACAGACTGTCGTGGACTGCCAGAACAGCCCCCCGCCCCACTCCGTGGACTCCCTTCTCCTTTCCTGCCACCCCACCGTCAGAGAATTTTACTAGAGAAGCCCATGGCTCTTGGGTTTCGTTAACTCTTTGAGTGAACTATAAATGTACTTATTTTTTCATCATATTTTAAAAACCATTTTAAAGTAATTTTGGACTTATAGAGGAGTGGCAAGGCAGTACAGAGATTTTCTGTTAGCCCCTCACTCACCCGCCTTCCGCTAATGTGACCTCATAACCACGCTACAGTCCCCCAAGCTGAGAAACTGGCATTGCTGTGGGCCTGACCAAACTCCGGACTTTCCTTGAATTTCACCAGCGTTTTCTCTCCTGTCCTTTTTCTGTTCCAGAACACTCTATTAAATGTCTTGTCTCCAGAGGCTCCTCTGATCTGTGACAGCTCCTCGGGCTTGTCTTTCTTGACCTTGAGACTGTGAGGACAGTGTTGTAAAGGGTTGGTATTTTGCAGAATGCCCCTCAGTGTGGGTCTGTTTGATATTTTCTCTTGATGAGACTGGGGGGAGAGCACCACCCTGCCCACAGCGTCGTATCGAGGCGGGGGCTCTGATGTCAGCATGAGTCACGGGTGACGCTAACCTTCTTCGCTTGAGACAGGATCTGCCAGGCTTCTCCTCTGCAAAGTTACTGCTTTTCCATTTCTCTACTCAGTTTGTTAGGAGTGAGTCACTTTATTTCTTCATCAAAGGGACTCACAGCTACGAAGGGCAGGGAATCCACGTGGCTAGGTACACTGCTGTTCACCTCCTCACCCCAAAAAGCTGTCTCTTCTAAATGGGTATATTTTTTTTTTAAAGGTTAATAAAGTTTTTCTGAGAAACGAAGGTAAAAAGCTGGGTGAGGTTGGAGGAGAGTTGTGTATGATTGTGGATTTTGAAGGCTGGAATGGTGGTGTGAGTGATGAACCAGAGAAAGGCCTGCCCCGCCCTGGGCTGCTAGAAGCAGGTCCTTGTTCCCCATGTTGCCCCCAGGTCCGTATGTCAGCAGCAGAGTGTGCAGACTCTCCAGATGTCCTTCCAGTGGCGCCCTGGGGTGGGAGACCCGGTCCCACTGCCGCCTCCACCCCTCCCAGGCTGGGAGACCCTGGGTCAGGTCCCCAGCAGTCCTGGATTCACTTTCTTCATCTGTAGAGCAAGAGGGTTGGACCTGGAAGGCTGCACTGGGCTCTTGGGCTGTCCCCGACCACGCTTGGCACGGCTACTGAGAAGCAAGCGGCCTCCGAGGCTGGCAGTGCCAGCCTCCTCTGTGTCTGGAAGAACAAGGCCGCCTCAGAACCTGGGGCCTCCTGTGGCTGCTTTATTCAGACCCTCCCCCACTTTCCAGAGAAGCCAACTTCTTGAGGAGGAAAGAGAAGCACCGACTCCTGGTGCCACATCCAGGGACCCCGGGCTGGTCATGGGTGTGGCGTACACAGAGCAAGCACACTTTCCCTTCTTCGCTCCTGGCCTGAGGCTCGTCTGCCTTCTGGCTTGAGCCACCACCACCCTCAGCTTTTCTGCCTCCTCTTCACACCTCCCCTGTCTTGGGTTCCTTCCTTCCCTCCCTCCCTTCCTTCCTTCCTTCTTTCCTTCCTCACTCCCTCCTTCTTTCTCCCTCCCTCTCTCTCTTTCTCCCTCCCTCTCTTTCTCCCTCTCTCTCTTTCTCCCTCCCTCCCTCTCTTTCTCCCTATCTGTCTTTCTCCCTCCCTCTCTTTCTCCCTCTCTCTCTTTCTCCCTCTCTTTCTCCTTCCCTCTCTTTCTCCCTCTCTCTCTTTCTCTTTCTCCCTCCCTCTTTCTCTCTCTCTCTTTCTCTCATCCTTTCTCTTTCTCTCTCTCTCTCTGTCTCTGTCTCTCTTTCTTTCAGTCTTGCTCTGTCGCCCAGGCTGGAGTGCAGTGGCATAATCTCAGCTCACTGCAACCTCCGCCTACCAAGTTAAAGCAATTCTCGTGCTGCAGCCTCCCAAGGAGCTGGGATTACAGGCGTGCTTGGGTTTCTAAACTCCTAACTGTGTGCAGTCAGGGCACACTGGCTTCCCTGTGATGTTCCTAGCTAACGTCAAGCCAGGTCATTAATACATCTACCTTGCCAGGTAATGAGACGCTTGGGAGGGGTGTGGAAAGCTGTGAGTTCTTCAAGCCTATTGAAGTCCCCTCGTCAGTGACCACCGGGGTGGGTGTGAATGGCGAATTGGAGAGACACATGATTTAGAGTGAGATGGGTTGAATCTGGCAGCATCCTCAGCGTCCTGCTCAAATGCGGGACTGGGGCGTTTGTTGCAATATCTTGGCAGCCTAATAGGCTATTCTGTGGATGTTCTTTATGGAAAAGGACCGTGAAAAAAATGAGATGACCAAATTTCCCTTTGCAGCGTTCCAGCTCTAATACATTTCTCTGTCCTGGCAACAGAGTGTTCTCTGAGGAATGTTGTTTGTTTTGAGGACAGGGAGTTTTTGTTTTTCATATGGGCCAGTTGCAGGCACACGTGTTTGTGGGCAGCCGTGGTCAGGCGTGGCTGGCACTGGGCACAGGCTGTGACTTCAGAGGACTTCCCCAAGGAGCCCAGACTTGTAAGGGAGCTCAGACAATTAGCTCCAACAGTAGGGGACAGAGTTAACTTTTAGTAAACTTGTCAGTTGTGCGGTTCAGTTAAGGCACCTGTGTTTCACAGCTTTCTGTTTGATTATGGTAAAAGACACATACCATAAAATTTACCATTTTAACTTTTTTTTTTTTTTTGACAGAGTTTCGCACATTCGCCCAGGCATGAGTGCAGTGGTGTCATCTCGACTCACTGCAACCTCTGCCTCCCAGGTTTAAGCGCTTCTCTTGCCTCAGACTCCCAAGTAGTTGGGACTCTAGGCGCGTCCCACCATGTCTGCTAATTTTTTATTTTTTTGTATTTTTAGTTGAGACAGGGTTTCATCATGTTGGCCAGGCTGGTCTCAAACACCTGGCCTCAAGTGATCCACCCACCTTGGCCTCCCAAAGTGCTGGGATTACAGGCATGAGCTACCTTGCCCGGCCCTTCTTAACCATTTTTAAGTGTACAGTTCAGTGGCATTAAAGTTCATTCACACTGTAGGGCACCCGTCTCCACCATCCGTCTCCAGAACTCTTTTCATCTTCTCAAACTGAAAGCGTGCCCATTTAACAACAAAGTCCCATGCTCCCTGCTCTCCATAACCCTTGGCAACCCCTCTTCTCCTTTTTGTCTCTGTGAACTTCACTACACTAGTGCCTCATATAAATGGATTCAAATAGCACTTGTTTTCCTGTGACTGGCTTATTCCACTGAGCGTGGTGTCCTCCATGTTTACCCATGCTGCAGCAGATACCAGAATCCCCTTCCTTTTTAAGGCTGAATCGTATTTCATTGTATGGATAGGCCCCATTTCGTTTACCCATTTCACACTGAGGTCGCTTCCACATTCTCGCTGTTGCGAATCATGCTGCTGTGAACATGTGTGTACAAATGTGTTTTTGAGTTCCTGCTTTCAGTTCTTGAAGGAATATACCCAGAAGTAGAAATGCTGGATCATATGATTTTAGGGACTTTTAAAATCACTGTTTTCTTTGGAGGCTGCCTGTGAGCTTCTGGGTTAACTTACCATAAGCATTAATGAATAAAAGTTTTTATTGACATTTTTAAAAATAGAAGTAACAGGAGGCAAAAAGAATGTGGTAATTATTTGGTAATTAAGATTCAAGTTCAAACTAGGTAGTGTGATGATGAAACCAGAAGGTAGCTCTGTTGCGTGTTTTATTTTCTTTGTATCGTTATCTGCCTCCATGTTTATTCTTGCCACAGGGAAAATGTGTTTTTTAAGTGATTTTCCCATTGATATGATTTAGAAACATTTACAAAGTGTTTACAGCATTTGTAATTTTTACTTATATATACTTTTAGATGATTAAGAAACATTCTTAAACAAAAATGTTTATTTAAAATGAATCTGAGATTTAAAAAAAACCTATTTTTATAAAGCTGATGTATGATAGGAGATTCTTTAATTTAGAGAAGGGGCAACCACTTTGCAAAGATTCACTGTGAGATGTCTTTACAATTGCAAGCCCTACAGGTGCACGAATATTTAATTCAAAGTACAAAAAGTCGATTTACACAAACATTTTTTCTCCTGCTTATAGCAGTCTATGAGCATCTGCTATGATAATGAAGCACCCCAGGCAATTTTGGCCTGGCACCGTTTTTTGTTTTTTTCAAGTAGTAGGGGTGTGCATCATTACTGTAGACATCCAGGAACTGGCACTGTCCTCAACTCAGAAGAAACATGAGGGACTTTAGGGTCGCAGGGGAAGCCGATGTTGCCACAGCCAGAAGAATCTTATAAAAAGGCAGCTCTAGTCAGTCACTTTACTCTGTACCATAAATCTTTCAAAGGCTCTCATTGCTTTTAGAATGAAGGCTTCCTGTGGCTGGTCAGGTGCATAGTAGAGCCCCAGGGGGCCCTCTGATCCCCGTCGCCTACCACCCCCACCTCACTTGCTCTGCCTGTTTTGCTGGGCTGGTATCAGTTCCTTGAAAACCTCGTAATCTGTGTCATCACTGGACTTTCGCCAGAACGCTCTCCCGTGACATTTTCTTAGGGTGAAATTTGCTCGTAAAGTCCTCAAAGGATGTTGGTGTCACTTTTATCTAAGGATTTTCTTCTGACCCTCACATCAGAGTCAGAGGCCCCTCGTCCCTGTGCCTGCGGCACTCTCCACTGTCCCAGACACAGAAGCATTGACTCAGTGTTCAAAATGGTTTCGTTTTATTTAGCCATGGAGTAGATATAAAAATACTAAGAAGATATATGTCAGATACCAAAGATTCTACACCGTGCACACTCGGATACTCACTGGCCAGCTTTGGTGCCTTTCAGGTGCAGCTCCACCCTCAGAGGAACAACCAGCCAGAATTTTGTGTGATTCGCTCTCTTGCTTTTCTTTGTAATTTTACCTCGTCTGTTAGTATGCATAAACAGTACATCATTTAGTTTTGAATTTTTAATAAATGAAACCAGAGTGTGTGTTCCTCCTTCTGTTACCTTTCACTCAGCATTATTCCTGAGATGCCACCTGTGTTGATCTTTATAGCTTTATAATTCATTTGTTTCTCAGCTGTCTGAATATGCTGCTATCATTTGGGCTGCCATTGCTTTTATACATCTCTCTATTCCTTCTCTTTCCCTTACATCCCCATCTTCACCCTAACATACAATTTCAGTCTCCGAAAGGGTGGTGTTTATCCTGCTCATTGTTAAGTCTTAGGACCTGGCACATAAGAAAATGTTTGTTAAATGAAGTGCATACCCTTTGGTCGGAGAGTCTACTTGTAAACAGTGAGTGAGTTGACCATTCCATCCGTAATCAGCAGCAATGCCCTTCTTTGGCAAGAGCTCTTTCCTCCTTACACCTTCCCTGGCTACAATAATAGACTAGGGCTCAATAAACTTCTTTTGTAATGTCCCAGATGGCAAATATCTTCGGCTTTGCAGACCGTATGTTTTTTTGCCGCAACTACTTAATCCTGCCACGGTAATATAAAACAGCCATAGATGATATTGTAAACAAATGGGTGTTACAATAAAGCTTTATTTACAAAAACAGGCAGGGGGCCAAATTTGTCCCAAAGCTTATAGTTTGCCAGCCTCTGCTCTAGATGACTCACCTCGTTGGAAGGAAGGGCAATATTGCTACTAGGTCAGAGATGGGAAACTTTGATCACAGAGTCCAGGGGGACTTGCCCAGTCTATTAATAGCACAGGCAAGGATAAAGCTGAGCTTGCGGTACCTCATAAGGCCATGTGGCAAAATAAAAGTCAAGGGCGAAAGGTAACAATTTTCAGACTAGGGCTTAAGTGCATTTTAAGGATCAGTATGTTATGCATCGTAGACTGCGTTACAAAGCCACAACTAAGAATACTACCATAAGATTTGAATTTTAGGCTGGGACAGAGTTTAGGTATTCATCCCACTGTCTTTCATCTGATGCTTTCTTTCCTGCTTCATCTCTAGCATCTGAGGCTTGAGCCTGGCTGGCTATGCATACTGAGGGCTAAGAGTTGGAGGCTCAACCCTGTCACTCCGTCAAGCATACAGGATAGATTCTCATGGAGAAAATACTGACTTATCCTTGTTGAACTGAGAGGGCAGAGCAGCATCCTTGAAGAGCTCCAAGTACAAGTGGAGGACCCACCTTCACTGAGTTATTCTCCTTGTGTTAAAGCGGACCCCCTCATCATGACATCAGAGTTAGCAAGGTGGAACATGGCAGGGGGAGAGCGTGGGCCTGGGCAGACGGACGGGAATCTGGGTCACTCACAGTCTTCTCATTCTTTAAGCAGGGTGCTTGCCTGTCTCACAAAATCAGTGACGGATGTGACTTGCTTATGGTGGCAGCAAGTGAGTTTGAAAGGAATGTGACTGAGGGAGGCCAAGACGATGCTGATAAGAAAAGGAACTAGGGACTTTACTGTGCACTGCCAGGCATTGTTCTAGCTCTTTCCTCCTCATTCCATTCTCACCATAACCCCATAAGAAATAAATTCCACTACTGTCCCTCTCACACAGATGGTAAATGGAGCAGAGAGAAGGCAGGGCGCTGGGCCAGGCTCGCTTGACTGGAAGAGCTGGGATTGGGAGCGCAGCATGTCTGGCTGGAGAGTCCTCACTTTTCTCCATGACACGGTTTATCACTGTGGCAGTGCTGATATTTTAAGCTTGGCTGTTTTTACATTTTTATTGAGGATTGGTCCTGAAACTCCTCACCACTGAGGCTACTCAGTGAGCCCCATTCTGCTGTTCTGTACCTTAGCTGATCCTGCCCAACCTATGGCAGAATAGACAAAAGGTGTCCTAGGGAAGTGTCCCTGAGAAAGATCAGAGTATAAAAAGTTGAAGATGGCTGAGTCCCCACTGTGCTACAGGTGTGGTGGTTAATGGCCAGATAGACCTTGCTAAGGCAGGGTTCTCTTCCTCATCTCCCCACAAAGAGGCCCCAGTAGGCTGGAAAGATGCAGTGGCCCCTTGCCTGACAGAGATAGCCACGAGAAGGGACTTGAGTTAGTCCTTTTGATGGTTCTTGGGCTCTGATGAAGGAGACACAGGAAGTGGCTTAGAGCCATCAGCCATTCCCCGAAGGACACAAAGCACCCAGAAAGTAGTGTCAGTGCCTTCACATACAATGCATCTTTGAAGCAGTTTTAAAATGTTGAAGACATCTCAGAATGCCCATGAGGTGGGGCAGATCTGTGCAACTGGTCCTGACCAATGAGCTGTGAATGGAAATGACCGGTCACTTCTGGGCTGGAGCATCCAGTTACCTCTGAGAGACTTGATAGGTCTACTGCACACCAGCCAGCAGCATTCACCATGGTGGCTGGCTGCTCCTTCAGTTGCATCCCCACGTGACAATGACAAGTAGAGACCCTGCCAGCCCTCAGTAGGCATGTAGAGTGACCAAGAAATAAGTTGTTGACATTTTCAGCCTCTGAGATGTTAAAAAGTTGTTACTTCAGTGAAACACAGCTGTGGCTGATATGCAAACTCACTGCAGGTTTCCCCTGCCCTTGCTAATAGCTTGTATTTTTAAAAAATAACTTGATGTGAGTTAGTACTAGTATAAAAGGATGTTAGGGTTGATTTTGTGTGTATAGAGTTTTGTAGAGAGTAAATAAGAAGTTCCAAAATAGAGTCCAGTTTCATAAGACTTTGTACATACTGATTTAAATCTACCAGAATGGCTAGTTTCATGATAATGTCAACAGATGTTTGATTCAATGGTCAGGCCATTGTTAGGCCACTCAGATGTATGGAAATACTATTAGCTGATGCATTCAAATTAGATATTCCCTTGGATGTTCTTCTAACCAATTCCTTTTGTTATGATTTGAAATAATTCAGTCTTATACTAGTATCTTACCCAACTATGTCAGGATAGGTTAGTGGAGGTGTTACAGTCAAGGCTTTCATTCCTGTTTACCCAAACTGATTCATTTCAGTTGAAGCTTTTATCTAAATGTTTCTAAAGCCTGCTCTCACCTTGTTGAGTTGGGTCAGCCACTCACCCCTATAGAGTCAGTGTTGTTCAGATATCAAGTGCTACTCTGGCTAAGAATCTGTATTCTATTATTCATGTCTTTAACAGAGATTGTTTGGGATTTCTCTTCCCTTCACTTTCTAGCCACCTCAGTCTCTCCCACAGGCATGTGTACATACACACACACACACACACACACACACACACCGCTTTCTCTCCAAAGATTTGAACTGATCCTGTTCTAAGATCCCTGGTGCTGGGGAAATGTGTGCACAGTATTTATCATCCCTAGTGAACAAAACTGCAGGAACCCTTTGAAGCCTCTGCTGGGAATGAGGGCAGCTTGTTGAGTCGTCTACAGGTAATCTGAGCCCGCCCCAGCTGCATGGCTTCTGTTTGAATTGCCTAAGTTTCTGCTTAAGCACGTGCTGCAAAGGTTTAGGTTTTCAGCTTGTGTTCAAGGTGATTTAAAGCGAGGGTGGACTTAGTGGGAGAATTTTAGTATTGGGGGAAAGTAAAAAATGGCAGCATTTCAGTCCTCACAAGGTCTGTTTGCCTTTCCCTTTCACTTAAGCTAAATTCACGGAAACCAAGTGGACAACGCTGTCTATCCTTCCCTCTGCCCACCCTCTCACCCCTCCCAAATTCCCTGTCTAAGCCCTGCAAGTGTAAAGCCTTGAATTTGCTGCATGGTGTTTGATAGTTCTATGACAGCATTCCGTAGCAGGAGATATACATCTCATTCTGGACAGTGAGAAGCACACTCTGAACTTCCTCAAGGAGTATTAGGTAGCTTTTCAAGTTCATAGATAGTCATTAAAAAGGCAGACCATTCCCTCAAAGAACTTCCAATCCAGCAGGTTTTAAAACTAATTTTGCCAAGAGGAAAGAGCATATTTGTTGGGGGAAGGCGAAGTCCCATTGGTGGAGGAGAAGGATGTTTTAAATTGCTGCTGTGGTCTAGACTCAACATCAGAGACTAGAACTTGTCTCAGAGGCAGGTCAGGCATGGGAGAGACTCTCCAGAGAGCTCACTAAGGGCACCAGAGTTACACCGTGGAGAAAATGGGACAAAAAGGGGTAGGCTGCAAAGAGGCCCAGAAACTCTCCCATAAAGATGGGTTTTGCCTGACTTGCAGCTTAGAGCCCAGGCCACCCACAGTTTAGCTCTGCCTTCGTGTTAAAATCTGATCCTGAGGCAGGGCGCGGTGGCTCACGCCTGTAATCCCAGTACTTTGGGAGGCCGAGGCAGGTGGATCACCTGAGGTTAGGAGTTCTGTACTAAAAATACTAAAATTAGCCAGGTGTGGTGGCAGGTGCCTGTAATCCCTGCTACTCAGAAGGCTGAGGCAAGAAAATTGCTTGAACCTGGGAGGCAGAAGTTGCAGTGAGCCGAGATTGCGCCACTGCCCTCCAGCCTGGGTGACAAGAGCGACACTGTTTCAATAAAAAATAAAAAGTAACAAAATAATAATAATTTAAAAATATGACACAGAGAGAGGTTCAGAGATGTGCCCAAAGCTGGACAGATGGTATCTGAGCCAGAGTAAGAACTCAGACCTCCTGCATAGCAGTCTAATGGCCTTCAAGAACCGAAAGCCAATCACAGCCAACAGATAGGAACCACACAAAACAGGAGAGGAAGTGATGGCTTTTCAAGGGTACCTGTTGCCTCAGTCACAACAGCAGCAATGGTCGCTTGATAAAAAGTTTTAAAAATACCCCTCATGTCTTTGAGGAGTTAGTGCTGACGCACAGGCTGAGGTCTGCGTGTGCTTTCAGCCTTCTATTCCTGGGGGAACCGTCCTGGTTCTCACCACCCATGCCTGATGGACTTCCGGCAATACTGACTTCTGTCCTCTCAGTGCACCCACCTGACAAATGTGGGCCCAGCTAGGAGGGAAAAGGACCAAAGGCTCCCAGGTCAGCTGAGCAAAAAGTACAAAGTGTTCAGAGCCGTCGGTGATATTAAATGTTAAAAGAGGAGTCGTGGGCATGTAGGAATCAATCATGAGTGTCCTAGGTATTCTTAGGTATGTGCTGTCAGGATGGTTTCCAGGTAAACAGATTCCATAACAACCGTTGCCCTGCCCGGCAGACACCTTGGGACTCCTGGGTGTCCTGTTCCCTGGAGGAACTGCTCCCGGGAGCTGTGAAACAGCAACATCCTCAGGCCGGCAGCACTGCTGATGCCTCACATGCCCTGTTGTTCTTGTGGCGGCTTGGGCTGTGGAAGGGGCACGATCCCCTCGGGAGTGGCTGTCCTCTGGGGGAGCTGAAACTCCCTGTGTGAGGTGTAAGTACTTCCCTGCCAGGGCCGCTGTGCTAGTGTCCTTCCATCTTGGGATGTTGTCAATAGTCTCCTCACTCGTTTCCCCACCTACAGCCTCCGCTTGGCCCAGTGCTGTTCTCGACTGCTCATGGTCTTTCTATAGCACAGCCTGAGTCACTGATCTGCAGCCTAGACACGTTCAGTGAGAGACTTGGGGGAGCACAGATTACTCGTGAGGTCCTGCGCAGCTGCACACGAGGGGAATGGCATGAAAGCCATAACTGTGCTTTCTGCCTTCACGCTGCCCACAGACTGGAGAGAGCACACGCGTCGCACACAGTCATTGCACTATTCAGGCACGGCAGGGTGGCCTCCCCAGCCAGAGTGATCCAGACCTGGCAGAGTCTGGCAGTTGGTGGGCTCTCTCAGCATTCATCCCACTGCTTTCCACCCAGTGCTCCCTCTGTTGACCCGCTCAGTTCCATTATTGCATCAGGAATCAGCAGCAGTGCCCTTCTTTGGCAAGAGTTCTTTCCTCCTTACACCTTCCCTGGCTACGATACTAGACTAGGGCTCAGCAAACTTCTTCTGTAATGTCCCAGATGGCAAATATTTTAGGCTTTGCAGGCCATATGTTTTTTGTCACAACTACTTAATACTGCCACCATAGCATAAAACAGCCATAGATGATATGTAAACAAATGGGTGTTACAATAAAGCTTTATTTACAAAAACAGGCAGTGGGCCAAATTTGTCCCACAGGCTTTCGTTTGCCAACTTCTGCTCTAGATGATTCATCTGGTTGGAAGGAGGACAATATTGCTACTAGATCAGAGATGGAGCTATCTACCCAGCCCTTCCCCCAACACCTTCATGTGGACCCTTCCCTCCATCTGAAATGCCCTTCTTCCTCCATCAACCATCTGCATAGCCACATTCTATCTGTTTCTCAGGGACCAAATCAGAAGGTCCTTTTTCTTGACAGACCTTCTTCCCATCTCCCCCACCCCACAGCCAGGAGGCCAGCCTCACTCCCCAGACCCCTGCAGGACCTACTTCACCTTTCCCTTTCTTACAGGATGCCCTCTCACTCCAGCTAGTCTATAAGATAAATGTCTGTCCCATCCATTTTTGTCCAAATAACCTAATATAGTGAACTAAATGCCTAAATACACTGAATGATATTTAATAGGCACTTAAAATATTTCCAAAATAAGTGAATGATATAAGATTGATAAAGGGTGGCTGAAATTCTTTGAAATTTAGAAGGGAAAGACAGGCATGAACTTTGAAAGACAGGAAAGTCTCCCTAGGAAGGGAGAACTTGAGAGGGAGGTAGTTGGGTAAAAGTACCAGAAGGCACATTCTGGGGTGGAAGAGGCACAGAGCTGCTGAAATAGGAGCTACAGGATATTGGTGGGGGCAGGCAGAGGGAGAGGTGCGATGTGATGGGGCAGCAGGGGACGTAGCCCAGCTCAGAAAGGTCGACTTCGGAGGAGGACAGTAGGAAGGTTTGCTTTGTTCTGTGATGCAGAGTTGGCCTCCTGTGGCTGAGGCACAGCAATGGGCAGATGCGTTGCTCAAATCAGACGGTGAAATGAAGGAGGAGGAGGCGGCTGAATGTCCAGTCTTCAATCTGGTTTCCCGCTAATGGATAGAGCTCTGCAATGACTACACAATAAACCTTTTATTCTGAAGCCAGCATTAGTATTTACTGATATGCTCTTACTGGCACAATTGTTTAATAAAATCTGCAGGATCTTTATTGCCTCAAAGGCAATGCGTTTTTCCAAAGAAATGTACATGGCCATAAAATATTCAAAAATGAAATATGGAAGAGGCTTTCTAATGCCTTCTAGAAATAGAATTGAAATATACACGGCACCAAATGAATTTATTTCTACTATTAAAATTCCTAATTTACCAACTACTTAAAAAGTAACTTCAAGTAAGCAGAATAGGCATGTGTTTTCCTCTGAGGGGAATATTTTAAGAATAGAGACAGTTGATAGATAGACATTGTATCTGAATCTCTTCTTTATGCCCCCATTAAACCAGAAATTGGTCTTTGCCAGTAGTGACCAAGTAAGTACATGTGTCCAAGGCAAGATGATTAACTGGAAGGGGGCATTGCAGAAGTGCTTGTCCTGTCATATTTAATACTCATCTTGTATATTCAACACATATATACGCATTGGAGGCTTTGAATTCCCTCCCTGGAGAGAGAGACTGTACACAAAGCAGTAAATTACGTCTGCTGAAAATAGGTTGAGCAGTTTCTCCCCAGAACTCGTGTCTCTGTCCGCACTGATGGCCTCAGCACAAGCCCACCAGCCCACATTGATTCTGGCAATAAAGCTCACTGTAGTGCACCACTATGGTCGTAGTCAGCAAATGGTTTAGTTGGACGCATAACTGCGCTGAATACATTGAAAAGCTATTAGCTTCCTGAGGGTCAGTAGCTGATAATTCCATTTCAGAACGCAGAATGTCATCAGACATAATCATGAGAATTCATCAGACTCCACAAGTTTCTAAGCAGTATTTTGACAGGAGGTGGTTTGTTTTGAATCTGGGAGTACTGAAAATGTTAACTGATGAATAGAGGTGGATAAAGCAACTATGAGCTGGTTCATTTTTTTTTGTAGGCTTCTTGGTAATTTTTTCTGCTAATTTTTTTTCTTCCTGTAGCTTATTGTCATTGAAAGTCTTCTTTTTTTTCTTAAGCCAGTCAAATTTAGCAGTGGGGGCAAAGTCTTACTTCTTATAGCTATTGAGATGATTGTTTTCCTTTACGCATAATCTTGTATGAAATAATCTGTTTGGATTTTCTTTCAAGACATCCTTACTTCCATCATCAGCACCATTATTCACTCAGTTTTCTGCATTTACTCTTCAAAGACCCCTGCCACTGTTAATTAGCTACCAGAGTCCATCAGTTTCCTCTTTAGAAATGGTTCTTAAAAACCACAGCCACCACCCAAATTCTAACCTAAATCTGTTAGAATCCTAAAGGGATAAAGTAGGAAAGAACGTCAGCGACGGTTCTCTGAGGTCTTACGTGGACAGGTCTAGCCCTGAAACCGCCTCCAGTTTCGGGTTTGGTCTGCTCCCAGGGCTGGCTGTGCTGGGGGACATTGTGCTGAGATTCCTGCAGCAATTTGTCAGCTCCTTGCTCTGCTTCAGGGCTTCAGGAAGCCATCCCTCTCTTCTGCCCTCAGATTCATCTTCCCGAATCCTCACTTTCGTTATGGTCACTTTCTTTCTCACTGGCTGCCAATTACTTTCAGACTTTTTAGCTTTTTACTTACGGGTCATCGTAGTTTCATCCCACCCAGTTTCTCCAAAGCATGCCTTTTATTCCAGCCAACCTTCCTTCGGCTCCTCAACTTACCGCAGTCGTTGCTGGCTCTAGCCCTTCACTCATGCTGTTACCGTCATGTAGATTGCTTGTTTTCCCTTCTGACTCTCCAGGATTCACCTTTGAGATCCACCTCAGCATCCATGTGTTTGCTGCTGCCTGACATCACAGGCCTCCCAGTCCCTAGTGGTTATTCTCATCCACCCAGCTGGCGTCTGACCACTCACCGTATGTGTGGTGCCAGGAAGGGGATGCAAAGATGCACCAGGCTTTAGCCTGGACACACAGCTAACAGCCCAGCATGGGCATTCAGACTTGCACACAAATCATTCTGGTGCTGGGGAGGATGTCATAAATGCTGTTTAAAAAAAAAAAAAAGATGCAGGTAAAGTTGGGCCTGTGTTTATACTAGCGCAGACCTCTCTCTGTGTCCGGAGAAAGGCAGTATGATGTCATGGTTAAGAACCGAGATTTGGAAACCAGAGAATGTGTTGCTGATAACTAGCCTTGTGACCTTGGGCAGATACTTAACCTTTTTGTACTCAGCTTCCTCATCTGTAAAGATGGAGATAACAAAAATACCTGCCTCCCAAGGTTGCCGTGAGGATGACTGGAGTTAACATCAAAGTGCTTAGGACAGTGCCTGGCATGTAGTAGGCATCAGGTAAGTGTCAGGTGTTCACTGTTACTGCCATCATCATCATCTCCATTGCTGCCTCTTTTACTTGATCCTAAGTTTCTGAAGGGCAGCGATCACAGTGTGCCCTGAGTGTGTAGTGGGTGCCTGGTCAACACTGAATGGAAGGATAGATGACCTGCTGCTGCTGCTTCTTCCTCCTCTTTTTCCTTCTTTCTTCTTCTTCTTTCTTTTTCTTCTCTTCTGTTTCCTCTTTTTCTTCCCAGCTTCTTCTTCTTTTGATTTAGGATGGGTATAGTCAGAGCCCCTCCCCTCCCTGCCTCCCCCAGGCCTTCCTATGCCTCACACAGCACTACTGCAGAAGAACAGTATTTTAAAATGAATTGGCTGAGGATGGGTGCATCAGGGGTCCCCAAGACCACTCCCAGGTTGGCTGAATAACTGGGACTCGCAGCACTTCGTATATAGTTGTACACATGGCTATGATTTATTACAGCAAAAGGACACAGAGCAAAGTCAGCAAAGGGGAAAAGCAGATGGGGCAAGGTCTAGAGGAAACCAGACACAGGTTTCTAAGAGTCCTCTCCTAGTGAAGTCACACAGGATGTGCTGACTTCCCCCGCATGGGACTGTGACAACACATGTCCAGGGCTGTCTACCAGGGAATCGCGCTAGAGACTTAGTGCCCAGGGGGTTTTGTGGGACTGGTCACACAGGCACAGGATGCCTGGTGCATGCCAAAATCCCAGACTCCCAGAAGGAAAGCAGGTGCTTGGCACAATCCACATTGCTTGTGAGACATCATAGGGAAGATCAGTTAGGGGATGGTGGGAACTCTTCTGGAATCCAACTTCCCAGACGCCAGCCAGGAGCCAGCCTTGCAAGCAGGCCTTCCTGAGGAGAGCAGCCTCAGGTCTGCTCAGCTAATTCTTCCCTGCATGATAACGTAGGCTGAAGGTATGGACTGGGTAAGCTTTTGGCTAACTGGAGTTTTATGGGAAGAATCCTGACTCTCACTTAGCATATTTTAAGTATTTCATTCATGTTTGGTGATAAAATATAATGAAGAGAAAGAGAGATTTGAGATGGACATTGCGAAATAAAAACAAGTCAGAATTTGGAAGAGAATGTTAGCCTAGATTGCCCTATGACTTGCGTGCCCTGAGGCTCACACCGAAATGTCCAGGCTATGCTCCGGCTCTCTGGGATGCTCATGGTCTCAGCCGCTGCTCACAGCTGAGCTGGGAGGCTGGAGTCCATGCTGATGGCCCTGTGCATGAGGATGGGAGACACACGGGTGGAGGGCGGGAGAGCCACAGTTTTCTCAGGCCACGCCACCAGTACACAACAGAGCTGCAGGCTAGTCTCTGGCCCCTGAACTCCACAGCCCGCATGTGTTCCTTCCACACAGGACAGGAAAGCTCAAGTGTAAGAAAGATCTCCCTGGGCTCCTCCTCATGCCCTGCTCTGTCCACGTTACGTGCTATCAGCATCTACTCCCATCCTTCCTTCCCAGCACAGCCATCAGAAGGAACCTGCGGGCTTAGACCTTCATGCATCTTGCCACTTTGATTCCACATTTTCAAATCCATGTTATCTGTTACTGCATTCATACCCTACTTTGAAATACCAGAGGGATGAGATTTACTGGCCTGGTAGTGTTCACCCTGTTTTAGACTTTCTCTCCTTTCCCTTGCATATTCAGAGTCCCAAGTGGTCCAGCCTTCTCTCAGTAGACTGTGCCTTTGAGGCAGAGCTCAGATCCTGGACTAGGTTGCCCAGGTTCACGGTCTCAGCATGGACGCTTCCTAGCTGTTTAAGCATGGGCTAGAAATTGTTCCTCACCCTCCTCAGCTGTAAATTAGGGATGATGAGAGTACCTACCTCCTGGGATGGCTGTGGGATTAAAGAAGATACCATTTGTATTGATTCTAAGATGCATCCTCCAAAACACACATACTCTTGGGCATTTGTGAATCAGGATCTTACAATCGAAGCTGTGTCAGAGGTTAACTGGCAGTTTTTCTTTCTTGGTGGTACATTCAGTGATGGTACATCTTAAAATCAATGGCATCTTAGGTTAGATAAAATACTGTAAAAAGTATGTAGCACTTAACATAGTACCTGGCAGGAAATAAGTGTTCAGGAGCATTAGTTATTGTTGTATCAATGTTGTTATCATCATCAACGAAGGAGATCCACTAACATTCCTCAGTGTTTTCTGTGTTTCAGTATCTAATTCTTAGAACTCACAAGACAAAGATTTTCATCTCTATTTGGCAGACGAGAAAACAGGTTCAGGAAGTTCAGGCAACTACCCTCCACCCATAGAGCTGGTAAGGGGTAGACCTGAGGGTCCATCCAGGAGTCTAAGTCCCCACCCATTGGCCAAAGTTGGCCAGCTGCCTGTTTTCATAGCTGCCTGCAAGCTCGTAATGGTTTTTACGTTTTCAAACAGTTGAGAAAAAATAAAAAGTTCAATGTTTTGTGACACACAAAAATTTAGGAAATTTCCATTTCAGTGTCCACAAATAAAGTTTTATTGGAACACTGCCCTGGAAATCCTTCACTTATATCATCTATGGTGGCTATTGCTCTCTAGCAGCAGACGCCATGTGGCCTGCAACACCTCAAATATTTTCCATTTGGCTTTTTTTCTGGAAAAGTTTGCAGATTTCTAGTCTAGCCGTTGGCACTCTGACTTGTGCCCATTTGAGGAAAGCAATGTCTTATTCATCTTATCTTCCACACTTGATAGGTACTCAACAATTATTTGCTAAAATGACCTTCTATCATCACTTCTAAGTCTGAAAAGTAAATTTCAAGTCATGGAAGTTACCATGGCACCAGATAAACATCAAAATAAAATGCTCGTCTGCTCAAGGAGAGGAAAGCAAGGTACAGAGGCTCTCCAAGGCTCTTTCCAAGTAAGCTCATATTTGTGTTGTGATATCTCTTGGAGATTAAGTAAAATAAAGTGATTCTGAAGAACAAGGCCACATTGCCAGGAGCAGCTGAATGATAAATAAATCTCAGGTAGGAGGTGTTTTCAGGAAATTGAACACTTATTAGTCTCTGCTTATCAGCCCTTAGAAGGCCTCCTGTGCCATGGCAGGACCAACACAGGTGACAGAGAGGTTCAGCTGTCAGATACCCCTCGGCAGGTCTGAAGAGAAGTGAGTCGTGATGTCCTGGCTTTGAAAGTCCTATTGGTTTTAAGAGATCAATCAAGTTATTGAAGCCAAACCACAATCGACGTTTTCTCTGCATTAAATGTTTACAAGGGAAGCAAGGGTAGTCGCACTCAAGGTCATTGTGAGGACTTGCTCAACTTGGAGTTTGAGCTGGCGTAGGGCACACGGGCCCGAGTCAGGTAAGAGGCACTGAGGGGAGCTGGGAGGTCCTACCACTGCACACTGAAGGGGCTGGGCACAAACTACCCCACAGGCCACCTGGCTGCCATTTCAAGGGCTGTTTGTGTATCTGTGGCTGCAGCAACCTAAGTGCAGTAAAGATGGCCATTGCAGCACACCCGGAGGCTTTGTGTCCAGTGGGAGTATGCCTTACTTTCCACACCTGTGCAGAGAAAGCTTTGTAGAAAGAACCAGGCGCGGGCCATCTGCTCTGGGAAGGCAGGTGCACCCCTGCTGCCACGTGAGCCTCGCAGTTCCTCGGAGACCCGCAGTCGAGGCTCTCCAAAGCTTGCTTCAAGCATTTTAGTGGTGTTGTTAAATGATTTCCCTTTCAGTCATTTCCCATAGAAACATAACTCTTAAAAGGCTTTTTGCCTTTTTTTTTTTTTTTTTTTTTGATATGGAGTCTCGCTTGCTCTGTTGCCCAGGCTGCTGAAGTGCAGTGCTACCATCTTAGCTCATTGCAACCTCCACCTTCTGGTTTCAAGTGATTCTCTTGCCTCAGCCTCCCAAGTAGCTGGGATTTCAGGCACCTGCCACCATGCCCAGCTAATTTTTGTATTTTTAGTAGAGACAGAGTTTTACCATGTTGGTCAGGCTGGTCTTGAACTCCTGACCTCGTGACCCACCCACCTCCACCTCCCAAAGTGCCTGGCCCCACTTTTTGTTTTTTAAAAGAAAATCCCAGGAAAAAATAAATTTTGGGGAAAAAGATTCCCAACCAGGAATTTGTTTAATGGAAATGTATATTCCATAAAGTGAAATTCAGCAAAGTCTATTGTAGCTGATTTTCTAATAACCATCCTGATAAAATTGGATCTATTTTCTTATCGTTTGCCTCTTCCTCCAAAAAAAGAAGTGTGATGCTCAACAAATATTAATTGTGGTTACAGCATAGTGAATTTTTGTTTATTAGTTCTTCTCTTGAATGTGGAGACATCCCTACATGTAAGGGAAATTTTCACAAGAAAATATAATCATGCTTAAGATTCATTGAAAACTGTTCCTAAAACAAGCCATGTTTACATATGCTTGTGCACACATTCTAAGCAATGAAGCATGTCAACAGTTTTTGGGTTAAAATGCTTATGTGGACTAGTCCAGGGTCCCTATAAGTGAGAACCTAAACATATGTTTATTCCATTACCTTTTTTTTTTTTTGAAATGGAGTCTCACTCTGTCACCCAGGCTAGAGTGCAGTGGCATGATCTTGGCTCACTGCAACCTCCGCCTGCCAGGTTCAAGCGATTCTCCTGCCTCAGCCTCCTGAGTAGCTAGAATTACAGGCACGTGCCACCACTCCCACCTAATTTTTGTAGAGATGGGGTTTCACATGTTGGCCAGGCTGGTTTCAAACTCCTGATCTCAGGTCATCCACCTGCCTTGGCCTCCCAAAGTGCTGGGATTACAGGCCTGAACCACCACCTATTCCATTACTTCTAATCAGTTATCCATAGACTTTTAGAAAACGTATGTGGATGTGGATACTACCTTGAACAAAGGTTGGAGAAAAATTATAAGGAGGTGATGGTGACTTTTAGAATGCTAAGGCTATTATAATCCTTTCTGTGCCATCGTTTTTTGTTTTTGTTTTTGTTTTTTTTTTTAACCTTTAGGTTTAACTGTGTGGGGGCAAGAATTCACATGGTTTTTACCAGTTCCCTTCTGCCTAGGAAGGTTACCACATCTTCAGACAAAATGCTTGAAGAAGACCGAAGGAATTATCAGCTAGGCTAAATTATTCATGCGAATATTAAGAAGGGAAAAAGTATTTTCATTAAAAATAAAAAAAAGTAAACCTCACACTGAAGTGACAGTCAGAATTAGGTTAAAAATAGAGCCGTCTCTGGGAAAAACCATCGAATTTTAATTAGCTCATCACTCAGCAATTCTGGTGTGTCAGCAGGTTCTTCCTTGCCATATAGTCATTTTTATAGGTTTAAGTAAAAATAGGAACTGGTGCGCAGCCTAAACAAGCTGCATAATGAACCCTCCTTGCCGGCAACTCACATCTTGGAAAGCGGACGCTGCTGCCTGGACCAACAGGACTTCCTCTCCTGTTTGGGGTCTCTGCTGATCCTTGCTGTCTTCGCCACTCATGCTGTTCTTGCCCGCCCACGTCCCTTGCACAGTTCATGATTCCCCATTCTATTGGATTTTTTTTTTTTTTTGCATAACTTATTGCATTGGAGGATTGGTTTTAATTTCCCTGAAATCTTACAAATTAAATTGCCCATCTACGGCCATACCACCCTGAACGCGCCCCATCTCGTCTGATCTCGGAAGCTAAGCAGGGTCGGGGGTCGGGCCTGGTTAGTACTTGGGTGGGAGACCATCTGCGAATACCGGGTGCTGTAGGCTATTTAAAAGAAAAAAAAAGACAAATCAAATTGCCCATCAGCTTTTTCATCACTCTGACCCACTTTATGTTGAAATGTGGCCAATTTGACAGAAGCGAAAGCTCTTTTTAAGGCAGTACTTCTGAATCTTATGAATATTTTTGGGTCAGAGACCCCCCCTTCCAGAGTTTGATGGCAGCTACGAGTCCATCCCCTGCAAAAACGCATATCTCTTACACATACATGTGCATGTGCATAGAGTTCCACATGGAGTTACAGAGGCCTCTGATATCCCTGAACACATTCATGGATCCCAGGTGAAAATTACGTGGCCAAGGAGCAGCATGGGTTCAGCATGGGATGCAAAGGCCTCACAGGGAAGCCTGGCCTGCATCCTCGCCAGCATTGGGACCATGTGGAAGAGCAGGGTGTGAAGGGCTGGAAAGGGGAGCGTATCCCCAAGATGCAGATGCCATCAAGCCCTTTGTCACATAGGGCCAAGGATTCGAATACACCGTCTGTTTCCAGAAAACACCGTTTGTCCATAAGAGTGGGAAGTGAGTGGTTGTGACTTCCCAGCCCAAGGCCACCCACCTTTGCTCTCTGCCTTCAGTCACCTTGACCTTGCTCAAGTCTAGTGATGGGTGCTGGGCCTCTTGGTCCACTGGTGAAGACGCAGAGAAGGACATTTTTTGATGAGGCTGAGACAGGAGAGAGGACTCAGTGTTCAGGAAAATGAGACTTGACCCAGCAAGAAAAGCACAGAGTCCAGTGTCGGGGTTTTTCCCTGTACTAAGCAGAAGGAACCATTGTTACTGATTTGAGTCCCAGTCAGGGTCATTGGGTGCACTGATGGAGGCTGGTTCCTTTTTTATTTCATGTGACTAGTCTTTAAGTGCTAACAAATAGGAGTTCTTCTACATAGAAGCCACTGGAAAACCTCACCTAGAATTCACTCTAAGCCCTTCTACTGCCACTATGAGCTGTGTGACTTTGGGAAACCTAACTTATGTCCCTCAGGTTCCTCCTCTGTGCAATGGGAGCATGAGTGTTTTCCTGCCCGGACTGTAAAGTCATGGAGAAGCCGCCTGGCCCCTTCTGTGCACTCTGAGATCCAAATGCATCTCAGTCCTGGCCAGGCTGCCATACGCCGGCACTGATTTTGGTGGGCATCAAGGAGTGAGATACAGGTACTGCAGAAGGCTGTTCCTAGGACAAGGACAGTGGGAGAACAACCCTGTAGGCACCATCACATCCAGCTTGCTAATGCCCAAGATGATGGCATATTGAAATAGACATTTCCCATTACACAGTAAAGCACAAACAAAAAGGAAGAAAGAGACGTTTTCAGTGATGGCCAAAGAATAGGCTTTGAATACCCAACTAACTGAACCAGCCTGACCCTTTATCCTGCCCCAAAAATTTGATTTCTGGACTGTTTGAGAAATATGCTTTGACCTTCTACACGCTGTGAGACTGATGCTCTTGCCACTAATGCAGTTATAACCTCAGAGAAGCAGAAAGCTCCAGGGAAAAGAGCATTTCCTTCAAAATACACACGCACTTCTCTCTGAAGGTTTGCCAGCAGATGTTTGGTGGAGACAGAAGGCATCGGGAGTTGGTGGGGTGCCTGCAATGATTGATTGCCATGTTTGCACATAAGTAAGTTCTTGTTCATCTGCTCGCTGCCTAAGACCTGGTGTTAATCCCCCCTGCCCTTCCTTCTGGAGGAAAATGATTTCTGCCAGGGGAGTTGAGTAACACTGACAAATATCAACTAAGTTTTCATTTTGAGTGGAGGGTGGGGTAAGCGACAGAGGCCACTTGCTTGAACTAGGTCCTACCCCCCATTACTAGGATCCTGCCTGTCCAAAGTTCATGCTGGCTTCTGCTGGGGTTGTGGTCAGGAGGTAAATTATTAAGCTCTGTGCTTTAGTCGCCCTCTGAGGCTGATATTTCAGACTGATGTTTAGTGGATGAAAGTGGTCTGTCAAGTTTTATGAACTTCAGCAATTACACAGATCGTATAGAACTATTTTCCATGAGATAGCTTGAGTAGCAATAACTCAGGAAAAGGTAATTCACATATAGTACTGGTGGTAAGAATAAAGTAAGAAGCGATTTGTTGAGTCAGGAACTGCGTGAGGGACTGAGCATGTATTAACCCATCTTCCCACAACACTGCAAGTTAGATAATTAACACCATTTAACAGAGGAGAATACCATGGCTCACAAGGTGGACCAAGCTACACAGCCCTAACATAGGGCATCATACCTCACACCCTCCTCTTTCTGATGCCAACACCCATGGCCCTTCCACCATGTCTTCTGCCATACACACTCCAATGCATGCACCATTGCTGTGACAAGTTAAAGGAGCCAGAGATAAATTAAGTGAATAGCAGAAACTAACATGTCTTTGGTTAATGAAGTATGTTGGCTAGAAGATAAAGTTTTCTGGTTTCGTTTTTCCTTCTGCTACTGATGTTTCCAGTAGACTTAAGGTTAAGGATGCTTGCATTAAGGACATAATGACTATTTTTTTTTAATGTTTTAAAAGTTTTAGGGGAAAAAACATGTAGTTCAACCCTTGTCTGTTGTAACAACAGAAAAGAATATTTTTTAGCAGATTATCCTGGAAAATCCAAGAGGATCATTTCCAGAGTTATAGGTCTAATTTGTGATCTTTAGTGTTGGCTCTTCGCCAGAAACACTATTAAATAGAGAATGTGCTACGTGAGGGTGTCGAGTCTGCCCACTGCTGCATCCCCAGCGCCTAAACGGTACCGCTCACATAGTCAGGCTCAGTGACACCGGAGTGCCTGAGTGGACTGGATCTATAAGCCAGTATTTTAGGAAATTCTGTTCTGTGTCAAAGCAGCTTCACTATAGTCTCTTTCTGTGTCTTCCCAAATTAAACAAAGAACAGAGGTCAGTGCAGTGGTGCAATCTCGGCTCACTGCAACCTTCG
This sequence comes from Cacajao melanocephalus, assembly GCA_963573385.1. Lineage (NCBI taxonomy): Eukaryota > Metazoa > Chordata > Mammalia > Primates > Pitheciidae > Cacajao > Cacajao melanocephalus. The sequence continues at coordinate 26,953 of CAUYLG010067079.1, forward strand.
CTTCCTGGGTTCAAGTGATTCTCCTGCCTCAGCCTCCCCAGTAGCTGGAATTATAGGCACGTGCCACCATGCCTGGCTAATTTTTGTATTTTTAGCAGAGATAGGGTTTCACCATGTTGGCCAGGCTGATCTCAAACTCCTCACTTCAGGTGATCTCCCTACTTCAGCCTCCCAAAGTGCTGGGATTACAGGTGTGAGCCGCCATGCTCGGCCATAGAGCGGTTTATTAGTTAATAAACTATACCGCCGACACCCGTGCCTCATTCTTTCGGCCCTTTAATGTCCCTTTGGCTCCCTGGGGCTCAGATCATTCCAGGGACCTCTGCATCTTTTTGCCATCCCCCTACGCCCTGTCCACCCCCACCACCAGAGTGAGCTTTCCAAACCCAGACCCATTGCACCACTCTCCAGCTTCATGTCCTCTCAGCAGCTCTGACTGTCCCCAGGCCAGATTCCAAGTCTGAGCCCACACGTCCCGGATGGTGGACAACACCAGCTCATCTCCTGCCACTCTCCATGCTGCGCTCCTCCTGCCAGGTTCCTCTTGCTCCCATGTGGCTGCCTCAGCTGGGAGCGAACTGCTCCCTCCCGCTGCACCCTGCATGCATGAGACCTCTCACTGACCCTGGAAACACAGCAGTAGGATCACTTCTTAATGCCCTCCCTCACCTCTGTGTTGAATTTAAGTGTCTCCTCTATGACCTCATCACACGATGTAAGACTCTCCTAGCTCTGTAACTGGGTAATTTACTATAGAGAGCTGATGTTGGTTCCTTGAAGTATAACATGGGAATGGTGCCTCTTCCAGCTTACCTAGTTGCTGTGAAAATCAAATGTACTTGTATGAATGGAGAGGTTTTAGAAGCTATGAAACCCTGTGCAGGTGTCTGGTGGCACCATCAGGACACTTGATGTTCATTTCCAAGCAATACAACATTGCCTATTTGTGTGCAGACTGGATAATGAGCTTTCTGTTACCTGTGACCCATCCCAGAGAGGCTCATGAAAGTGCCCCAGGAGAGAGTGAAGGCAAAAGCTCTATTGGGTAAGATGCACAAATGTCAGACCATGCCAGAGCCTTCCCTTGTGTGGGCCCATGGGCCAGGCCAGACAGTCAGTACTGTTTGGGGCCACCAACCACACCAGAATGTCCTTCATGCCTTTGCTGTGCCCAGAGGCACTCACGCCTGTGAGGATCAGCCAGTCCCTGGCTCTGCCCCATGTCCTCTGTCCTTTTGGAATGTAGAGCTGGTGCCCCAGAGAATACCAGGATGGGGATGGGGCACTGGAGTGACCATCTAGTAGATGGCTGAGCAGAGGCCAAGGAGGCACCCACCAGCACCCCAGAAAAGCACCTCTTTGTCTCTCCGGAACCTGGCATTGGTTAAAGCCGGGAAGGACCAAGCTGGAATGCTGTGCTATTCCTTTTTGGGGTGTCATTGTGCTCTGGAGAATCACAAGCAGGCGCCTCAGTGCTGAAGGTGCCACATCCTAGTTTGGGTGTGACTGCGGGTGCCCACGCTGGGCCCAGGGCTGGCCACGGGCAGCAGCCTGTCACATCAAGGTGAGCAGCAGGCCACGAGTGGTAACTAAGCGTGTGAGCCATATTCCTGCCTGTTCCTTTCCATCCCCTCCTCTTCTCTCTCACAGCCTCTCCTCAGCCTGTGTCCCGGGGTATCACAGTCCTCTGACGAGGAAGCCTGGGCCCTGTCTCAGGTCCTGTTCTGGTGGCAGCCTGTCCCCTGGGACAGAGCCCTACAGGCAATTGCTGACCATCCAGTCCTGCTGTGACACACGGGCAGTGCTGCCCGAGCTCACCCATGCTGTTGCCCTTGGTGAGGACAGGCCAGCTAGGACTACAGGAAGAGAGAACTGACTCTGATGGAGGTGAGACCCAACTGCTTTGGTGTTTTGTGTTAATTTAAAATGGCAAAAACGTAAGTCAGAAAAAACATGCCCCTGTCTGAGTGTGCCATGCCTCACCTCCCAGCCAAGTGGAGAGCCCGTTTCTGAAGCTCATCGGAAGTTGCAGGCAGTGGGCTGTGGGATGTCCCAGGGTACAGTGAAGGGCCCTGGGTCGATGTTCTCAGGCAGGGGCATCACCTGCTGTAGGCAAAGGGGCCAGGCTGCCTGGGCTGGCTGTGGTGGGCACAGACCCAGCCAGGGCAGCCAGCGTCTGAGGAAGTAGGGTTAGCAGGATGCTCACACGGGACAGGATGCTGTGCCTGCTGAGTGCTGAGTGGGTCAAGTGGGAATGCAGATCAAAACTCTCTTCCTCAGGCTCTGAGCAGTCTGAAGTTGAAAGGCTGTTAATTGGCCGAGCCTATTTAATATTTCATTCATACACACATGGAAACAGAGGCGGTCATGGCAGGAACTGGCACAGGACATTCCTCTGTCCCCACCACCCTATTCCCCTTGCTCTCGAAATCTTTATTTGATGGTCCTTAATGTCTGCATTTCATTCATGTTTCCTCTCCTGGGTCCTGGGGGTCTACATGCTTCTGGGACCTGCAGCCCTTCTTCATGGGGAGAGCTGGGCTCCGGTTCTCCCCTCCTCGCTCTGTGTAGTGGAGAGACGGAGAGGCCAGATTTGTAGATGGCGCCCTGGGGGCTCTGCCTGGCCCCAGAGTTCTATTCCTCTATTGCCTTGCTAAAGAGATGGGATGGGGGCTTTCCTGTGCTCATTAATCTCAATCCCGTGGAGCCCAGGGCCATGGAGAGATCTAAGAAAGGTCCTGGCCTTTGCCTGGTTAACAGCTGCTTGGGTCAGGAAACAGTATCCTTGATGGTTTTTTCAATCCCTGATAAAAATGAATGCAAGTTTTTTTTAAGTTTACTTTTAAAAAAATGTGTTTCTCCCTAGAAGACCTCACAGTGCCTGTAATTTGCTGACAAGCACATGCATCCGAGGGGAAGGTGTATAGAATGATCTGATAGTTTTCCTCTGCGTTTCTACAGCTCATGTGTGAGGTGTGGCATGACCATCAGCATGCAGCAGTGTGGTGTTGGATTTGGAGTATTTTCCATGCTTGATTGTAAATCCTTCAGGGTAGGGACTGTGTCTTTATCTCTCTAGGTCCTGGCGTGAGAACCGGCACGTGTTTCCCACTTTACAGGTGTTCCGGGCCTGGATGCCTTTGCAATCTGCTGAGATGGCCTCATGTTTCTTCTTGCCCCAACAATGTGATTCAGCAAAAAGACAACTGAGTAACAGACCCATGGAGTGGTTTTTCTTGGATCCCATGGGGCTTGCCATGTTGAGACTGGGCTTTCAAGTCTGAATTCAAATGAGAGTGAGGTTTGCTAATGCAGAGAGACTAATGTTCTCTGTGAAATTGGGGACAGAAGCTAAGTCTAGAGACCCAAACCCCAGAGTTTTCGAGATAGAATTGATGGCAGGTGGGTCACCATTCTCCTGGGACCCCAGCATGTGTGGCCTTTCCCAGCAGCTGAACTTTGGACCCCCTCTCTGTGACATCCTGCTCCTAACCTGACCACATGATGCTACCTGAGGCAGCCATAGCCTGAGCTAGGACAGCTCTTGAGAGAGGAGGACAGGCTCTTGGGTGAATTGTCATGGTCACAGATGGAAGGGACCCAATTCCTTAAAAAAAGTGATGTAGGAGTCTTTAGGCTTCTTTAAAGGGCAGGGCTTGGGGGTCCCCATGTCCCTCCTATTGAAGCACCTTTCCCTCTCTCTCTCTCTCTCTCTTTTTTTTTTTTTTTTTTTGGTAGAAAGACAGCTGAGGAGGTGTGTTCTGTGCAATGCTGCTACAAGCCTCCTTTGGGGGAGAAACCCTGATCTAAGTCACAGCTGGCTGGGGTCTTAAGTCCTTGAGCGAATAACTTGGAGTCAGGCATAAAACGGGGGGTAGAAATAGAAAATATACGAACAACAGGAATATAAAATGTGGGATACTTTCTGTGGCCTGGATGTCCCTGCTGCCTCGAGCTCCCCACATCTGCTGATGTCCATTTGCGCCTCTCATCACCCCAGTCCCCGCTCTGACCTTCTGTTCCTGCTGCACCTCTTCCCCACCCCAGCATCCTTGACTGAGGGAAGCCCTTGTCCAATCCTCTTCCTGCCCTGGATGACCACGCCACCTGTGGGCCTGCCTGGCCGAACGCAGGTCTCCATCAAAGGGGCCCATCTGCCTGGGGGTGCCTGCACATCTGTCATGTTGACATCACTGAGGACCCTTTAGGGGCTCAGGCCAGCTTGTAGGCCTCTTTGTTTCCTAAATAAACTGGGACAGTATCTGGGGCTTAGATGAGCAGTCAACATAGCAATAAGTGATACAGAGATGTGTGGACTAAGAAGACTGTTGAGGTTGACTCGGATGTATGCAAAGACCCTGAAGCGACCTCCCTCCACGGTTGAGCCGTTGACTCAACCATGAGAATGCAGTTCTTGATTTTAAGGCACATGGGAGAAATGCCCCCAAGAATGGTAATGCTGTGAGCTCTGTGACTCACCCCACCTCCTGGTGATTGAGCTTATCTGATCCTCCCAAGTTTAAGGATCCTCGGGTGGACGTGGATGGGTGGGCGGGGCACGGGTGAGGCCAGAGCTCTGAAAAGCGAGTACTATGGACTTGCCTTTTTTGTTGTTGTTTTATTTGGAGGGGGTGTTTGTTTTATCATGTTAAAATAAACATGGCATAAAATTTACCATTTTAACTATTTTTAATGTACCATTCAGTGCCATTAAGTAATTCACATTTTTATGCCACCATTACCACCATTTATCTCTAGAGTTCTTTTCATCTTCCCAAACTGAAACTCTGTCCCCAATAAAGACTCAGTCCCCGTTCTCATCCCCCTAGTCCCAAGCAGCCACCATTCTACTTTCTGTTTCTGTGAATTTGACTACCTAAGAACCTATTTAAGTGGAATTGTGCAAATTTGTCCTTTTGTGACTGGCTTACTTCACTTAGCATAATGTCTTCAAGATTCCTTCAGAACAAGGATCTCTAAGGACAAAACAGTGAAAATTAGAAAGAAGAAAAACAAAATGTTTCTTCATTCTGTAGCATGTGTCGGATATGGCCTCCCTTTTGAAGGCTGAATCGTATTCCATCATCTGAATGTATCGCATTTTCTTATCCATTTATCTGTTGATAGACCCTTGGGTTGTTCTCACCTTTTAGCTGTTGTGAATATGCTGCTGTGAATATAGATGTGCAAATATCTTTTCAAGTCCCTGCTTTTGCTTTTGGGAAATATATACCCAAAAGTGGCATTGCTGGGTCAGATGGTAATCCTGTTTAATTCTATGAAGAACAGCGGTGCTGTTTTTTTCCAGTTGGCTGCATCATTGCACATTCCCACCAGTGTTGCACCAGGGTTCCAGTTTCTCTACATTCTTGTCAGCACTTATTATTTTCTGTTTCTGTTTGACAACAGCCACCATCCTGATGGATGTGAAGGGGCACCTCATTGTCGCTGTGATGTATATTTCCCAGTGACAGTGATGCCGAGCATCTTTTCATGTGCTTATTGGCCATCTGTATGTCCTCTTTTGTTTTAAACTTGCACTCAGATGGATAGTTACATGTGTGACCTAAGAAGAACTACTCAGTGATGAAGAATAAATATGGCAACACCAGCTAGCATAGCTTAGCAACATCTGTTATCTGCCTGAGGGCCATGAATTCCCAGAGAGATGGCAGTTAATTCCTGGGGAGATGCTTATTCTCATACTGCCCTAGAATGAAATGAGTCTCAGCTGGTGTGTTCCTTGCTTTCCTTCTCAGTGCCCATCTTTTTCTTAGTTGAAATGATGGTGCTACCTCATCATCTTTGCTGAATATGATTCTGGATGTAGCCTGTGTTGCTCCAGACTGTCTCTGTGTTGCACTAAATTAGTAAAGGAGCTTTCATTTTTGCAGGTATGTATTTTGAACTCTCTATTCTCTCTTCATCCTGAGTGACTGAGACATGATTAGACATGGTGGAGCACACCTGACTTGATGCTGACGTGGAAATGCAATGGGCCGCAGCTCGGGGTGCTGGGTAGTAGCAAGCAGGCACCACGCAGGACACCGTGCCTGAGGGCAGGCAGCCCAAAGGCAACCCTTTGAAATGGCAAAGGCTCCCGCCTCCCCTCTAGCCTCCTGATGGCAAATCCCTTCTCAATTCCTCCTCACTGGAGCTGTGGCTCCTTCTGGTGTTTTCACTGGGTTGATGAAACAGAAACTCTCCTGGGGCCTATTTATTTTTATTTTTATTTCATTTTACTTTATTATTGTTGTAAGAACATTTAACGTGAGACCTATCCTCTTAGCACATTTTTTTTAGCGTAGTATTGTGAACTATAGACACAATATGTATAGTAGAGTTCCAGAGCTTATTCATCTCATTTGACTGAAACCTTATCCAAGTTAACTAGTAACTCCCTGTGTCTGCCATCCCCAGCCCCTGGCAACCATCATACCACTCTTTGATTTTCTGAATTTGCTTATTATTTTTACATGCCTCATGTAAGTGGAATCATGTAGTATTTGTCCTTCTGTGACTGGCTGATTTCACTTAAAATAATTCCTCCAAGTTCATCCACTTTGTCATATGTGTGAGAATTCCATTCCTTTTTAAGTGGAATCCTATTCCATTGTATGTTTCACTGTGCTTCATGTGTCCATCCATCCATCAGTGGAACCCTGGGTTGTGTCCCTATCTTGGCTGCAGTGAACATGGAGGTGCTCCTCTCAAGTGCTTTGAGATCCTGATTTCACTTCTTTTGGATAAGTGCCCGGAATGAGAATCGCTGGATCATATGGCAGTTTTTAGGTTTTTGAGGAACTGCCATCTGGTTTTCCATAATGACCACACCATTTTGCACCCCGACCAACAGTGTTGAAAGTTTCCAACTTCTCTCCATCCTGAGGACTTTGATACTGAGAACGTAACCTGTCTAGCCTCTTCTGCACTGGCCACCTTTGTAAGAACTGCTTGCCTCTGAAAACTCTCCTCACCCACATGGCAGGACAGACCTACTTACTTTTCCCTTAAGGGAAAATTCAAATGCAGCCTCTTTGGCAAAGCTGGCTTGTCCCTTTCTTTGTATTCTTGCAGCACAGGACCCCATCTGTGTCTTACAGGCACATGTCTCTTCCATCGGACTGTCAGCCCCTTGAGGCCGGTGATGTGGCCTCTTCATCTTGACATCTCTCCTGGCATGGTGCTACCTCATCATCCTTGCTGAATACGTGAATGAAATGCATTCATTATGCACAGCCTCCTTCTGTTTTTCACTATTTGTCATTATTCAGTGTTTTCTGTGAGCCAGGAGCTGGGCATGGTGTGGTGAATAAGAACACAGTTGCTAAACTAAGGAGATTTTACCTTGGTGATCAAAAAGGGAAATTCTAAATTTCTTATGACAAGCGTTCAGATATCTTTTTGATATTTAGAATGAGGTAAACACAGTAGATGTAGTCCAGTTTTGGAACCCGTGAAGACCTGAGCCTAATTCAGCAGGTAGAAAGCCAGGAAGGATACACTTTGTATTTGCAATCCTTCCTCGTGCTAATTGATAAGGGGATTAATCCTTAGACTATTGCTGAGCCACACCCACATTTAAAAATAAAAATTAGGAAAGCTGCTAGATAATTATTAGCAAAGACTTTACAGAGGCTGAGATGAGTCCTCCAGCCATTTGTTTACACTGGGAGTTTTACAGTGTACTTGACCTTTGCTTAAGGTAAGGGAGTTTGTTTGGCAAAAACAGTGATAAATATTCCCATGGCATTGAAATCCTGCTGGATTTCTGAGACTCTGGGCATGTGGATGTGGGCACTGGAGTAAATGTGAGCATTTCATGCAGCGCCTGCCTTGTTTTGGTTTTTTTGGCTCTGTTTTGGTTTTCTCTTCTAGTCTATATTGCTAGGTTTACTGCTTTGAAATTGTCTTTGTGGTCCAGGGTGCTGCAGCCTTCAGAACAAACCACAGCCATTGGGATCTAGAGGCCCTCGCCTCTCCCAGAGGCACCACCGGCATCAGTGTCTGTGATCTGACCTTTGAAGGTACCATTTCCCATCTTGGAAATGGGGCTACTACTTGATATTCTTATTTATAGGATTCGCTGAGGGCATATGAGGTAACACATCCACAGATGACCTCTCTGAAGGGCTTGAGCGTGACCATGCCGCTTATTATGGGTGGTGGTTGATACCTTGGGCAACTTTTAAGACCCAGAGGTTCAAGCCAGCCCATCTCACTGCTGAGCCAATAAGGAAGAAGACAGCTTGGTTACAACAAAGCTCCAGGCTTAGGAAGAAATGTTCCATGTGGTTGGTGTCCTGGCCAGCGGGTTTGGTTCTAAAATAAACACTCCTGTCTCTGGGGCTGAAGATTTGCCCAGTGCAATGGAGAAGCCAGCGGGAGGGTAGTGCAGGGTGGCTAAGTTTAGGGTTAGCTTTATTTTCAGAGGCAAATGAGGAGTGAGAGACTGCCAAAATCACTCCTCTGAGGCTTCCCCTGCTCCTTGGATGAGGTTGCTGCCATCTCTGAGATGGGGGTGTGGCCTTTTACCCTTGTAGCTGCCAAGGTTGGATCTAAGACACTGTTTTACCATCCAATCCTGTCAGCTGTTCCATGGCCCACCATTTCCTTTTGAATGTTTCCAGGAGCCAGGAGTTCAGATCCCAAGGGCTGGCACGTGGAAGGAAAGCCCTTCAGAGAAAACACGCATGCTTCTGTTTCTTTCATTGTTAACTATGAGATGTTTCTGACGTCACATGTATCCGCTACCCGGACTCAGAAACAAGCCTCGTTAGTAAGTCCACCCTCCCGCCCCACCTCCTTCCCGCCCCCCCTCCGCCCCACACCTCCCCACCCCTGTCTACATGTCCCCCCACCCCAATTTGCTATTTTTCATCCTCATGAGTTTCCTTAGGTTTTACCACATCTAGAGCACCGTGTTATCCAATTTTGCCTTTTTAAAAAATTTTCTACAAATACTGTCATACTGTGTTTGTTTTTCTGAACTTCCTTCTTTTTTTATACTTCAGCATTATTATATTATATTATATTATATTATATTATATTATATTATATTATATTATATTATCCGGTGGCTCCTCCGTGTCAGTGCAGGGACAGGGAATGAGTGAGAGTGATGCCGGCTTTGAGAGCTGGGGTTCTTGCAGGGCTGAGTGAGACCTTGAGCTCCTGTGGCCCAGTACTTAAGAAATAGCAAAGGAGAATAGTAGATGAACCAGAAAGTGAGATTAAATTTGGGAAGGCACAGAAAGGATTGACCAGGCACCGAGTGGCCCAGCTCTGGAGCCTGGGAGTGGGGCTGATGCAGGGAGCAGGGCAGGAGGGCCCAGACCAAGCCCGGACTCATGAGAACAGTAACCTTGTGATGACCTTGGCCTTCATGCAGTAACTTCCCTCTGCCCAACAACGTCCTGTTCTCTTGTACAGATAGTAAGAGGGAAAATATCTATCTGTAACTACAGACATAGTTTTAAGAGATTACCATAGAGCTTTTTCTTGACCCAGGGAGAGTTGCTGTGTTGCACAGAATAGGGTGTGAAAAACCTGCGAACAGACTTGTCTTCCTCCTGTCTTTTAAGTTCAAAGGTTTCTCACTATACCTAATAAGTCCATCTCTTTGCTGTCATATTATTTCTGATTTCCAGTTTGAAGATGAGAAAACTGATCGTATCAAGGCCTCTCTATTCATCCTGTTTTATTTGAAGAGCTACTGGATAGTATTTGGAGGGAGACTTTCTTTTTTTTTAGCTGGGGATGGTGGTGACAACAAAGACAGGGAACCATTTCCAAGTGGGTAGAGTGTGGGAGCACAAAGATAAGGATTTGAATACTGCCATGGGGAGAGATGCTGGGTTTTTTTGTGTTTTTGTAAACTTGGCAGTAGGAGCCTCATTGTTTTTCCTATTGCCTATTTAAAGAAAAGGGTACAACACAAATCGTCCAAATGCCTTGTACTTTTAGGGGCAGAGCTGCCACTGTAGCCCTCTGACCCTCAGGTCCTACTTTTCTATTTTGCATGTTGTCTACCCATGAACTAATGAGGCCGGCCTGCTTAAATGACATGGAGCAGCCCATTATGTGGCCACTTGGCGCAGCATAGTACCTTCCCCGTTTGTTAGACATTCACTATTTGATTAGTAGGAAACTAGAGATGGTGTGGATCACTGAAATCTAGAGCAACCCCTCCAACACCTTGACATCCCCTAACACTCTACTGGGACGTCAACTAAAAACAGACTGTTTCAGTTCATCCATTACTTTACCCACCAATAAATCGTTCACCCATCCTTTCTTGAGTGCCTGCTGGACGCTGGGTCTCTGAGGATGGAAAGACATTGCCTTGCCTTCGAGGCGCAGAGTCTTTACTATATCAGTGGATCTGACCACAGTCCAGTGGTCACTGCAATAGAGGCACTTACTAAATGCAGCAGAAACATGGAAGGAGAATCTGAATCTTCTTGAGATTTTCTTGTGTTCACCCAACCCACCTCATGCAAAGATATGAAAGTATACAAGTCAAGAAGAGGAAAGTCTGTCAGTGACTTCAGTCGCTTGCTCCTCTGTAAATGTGCATTTCCTGTTGCATTTACCTTTGAGGGGTCTTGAAAGGAATGTCTTTGCCCATCTGATGCCCTGACTGCCTCTCCGTTGTGGGGGTGCCCCATGCTGTGTTCTATGTGTGAGCCTGTATGTGTTTTTCACTTAGAAGTTGTATGTGGCTCTTGTCTTGGCCATGCCAACTCTAAGGAGAAAACACCTGTGGTCATCTAAATTTCCACAATCCATGCAGGACTGCCAAGGAGGTTTTATCTGTCCAGATAAGCAGCTTAACTACCTGTCACATCAGAGGATTCAGTCAACCTGCCCAAGGAACAGCATTTTTCCTTGTGTCTTCTTAGAAAAAGCAAAGCAGCCCACGCATAGGAGAGCTGGAAAAGTTGGTAGCCTGGGATGTGTAAGGAGCCTCTGCATGACACTTCCTCAATACTGTCATGCTCTGGGCCAGAACTAGGGTCCTGGGAAACACTGGCCATGGAGGAGAGGGTCTGCCTCTGCTAAGAAGGTGGGGGAGTGGTGTGGCTTCCTGAGGAGGGAGCCCTTGGGAACAGCAACCCTGGAAGCCAGAAATCACATGAGGACATTTGGGTGACAGTGCACAGGGCAGGAGAGCCACATCACAGCTTCAGAAAGGGGATGAGGAGAGCACAGCCCCTTATCTGGAAAGGTGGTGCTTGACTGATCTGGTGATTTGGGAGCAAAAATTTCAGTAACCCTAGTCTTGTGATTTTCAGCTGAACTGTTTTCCTAATAGTCTTATTTTGTAAAGCATAATGAATGCCTGAATCAACTAGGTGTTGTCACCAAGCCCGGCATCAGGGTCATGGCCACTTCCCATTGGGTGGGATTCAGGTGTGAAACCATCAGCTCAAGCCAGATGTTGAGACACAGGAAGTTATTTTAACTAAAATGCCGTAGAAGAGGGCGAGATTGGCAGCTGGGAGAATCAGGCAGTGCCTCTTAATTGGGGCTCTGGCTGTGGTATAGGGAATCTAACACAGACCAAGCTTCCTTTTTTTCATTCAAGTGCTGGAAAACCAGGTTTCTGTTTAGGCAGCCAGGTAAAGGCCCACAGTTATGTCTTTTATGGCCCCCTGCCATCTTGCCTTCAGAATCTCCTAGTATAACAGATTATTCCTGTGAACAGGGAAGTGGTGATACTTGTATGTGATTTCAGATTCAGCGGAGCACTTGCTGGGGAGTCTCTGCATCTCCTGACGCAGTATCATCATTACTGAGGGACAGAGTAAAAAGTCTTACGTAAAAGTTAAGGCAAAAAGTGAATATAATCACTGTATTAATCAAATATTGACCCTGTTCCTCAGCAACAGAGTCCTGTTGGGACAAGCTGACCTGCAGGGGTTCTGGTAGCAATGTGCAGGTCACAGGGGCATCTGACATCCTCCCAGGTGTTCCCAGGGCGTGCGGCTTGTCCATACATATTGGGGAGCATCTCTAAACTGCTGTTGGCTCTGAGTTTGCACTGTGTGCTGTTCCCTCACTCAAGTTAATGAAAGAATTGTCATTTTTCTGCTTTTTGAACACCTGTAAGCAACACCAATTATTCTCAGACCTCCAGTTTTCATATGCTGTGAGAATATTATTTAAGACTCAAGTGAGGCCACTTCCTATGATTCAGTAGCAGGTTTCTCATTTTCAGGTGGAAAAACAAGAATGAGGCAGAGATCAGAGCCTGTTTTCCCGTTCATCATGGCTGGGGCTCGGTGTGAGCTCACCTTGTATCTTTCTCTCTGTTTGTATTTTTGTGTATCTGCAAGTATGCCTATGTGTGTGTGGCTGTGTATGTGAATGTGTCAATATGTGTCTCTGTGTGTGTCTGTGAATGTGTGCTTGTGAGTGTCTGTGGTGTGTGTGTGTGTCTGTATGTCTGTGTGTGTATGCTTGTGTCTATGGCTGTGTGAGTGTGTGTGTGTGTATCTGCATGTCTGTGTATGCTTGTGAGTGTGGCTGTGCTTGTGAGTGTGTGTCTCTGCATGTCTGTGTGTGCATGCTTTTGAGTGTCCATGGCTGTGTGAGAGTGTGTGTGTGTGTGTGTGTGTGTGTATCTGCATGTCTGTGTGAGAGTGTGTGTGTGTGTGTGTGTGTGTGTGTATCTGCATGTCTGTGTATGTGGTTTTCGCTGTCAGAGCAGCAGGACCAGAGGCACTCACACATCTCTGTTCCTCCCTTCCTTATCTGTGGTCCTGGTGGGCCTGTTTTGCCTGTGGCCTCTGCGACCTCTCAGCACTCCAGGAGCCCTGCCTGGGGAGGGGAGGACATGGAGTGCTTTCACCTTGACTCCCATTTAAGAAAAAGAGTGGCCTTGCCAGTTGGGTGATGGACAGTCATACACCCAGAGCATCCGTCCCTGCTCTCCGGTTTGGTGTGGCGTAGAGGGGACTCCATCTATCTCGAGGTGGTCCCCAGGACTGCGGTAGCTCAGGCCTTGGCCCTGCTTCCCATCCTCCTTGTCACCTCCTTGTCACCCGGGGGTCATGTACATTAGATGAGAATGCATTAGAACCTGGGTTTCCTGGCTCAGTCCTGAGTGCAGTAGCAAGTCTCCTTGGGGACAGTTTTGATACCAAACAGCAGACATATGGCATCTGCAGGGCCCGCCCTGTGGTGCAGTGTGGCTCGGGGGGGAGATGTGCTACAGAATCTTCAAAGTGGCCAGTGACGTGTTCTTAGGCTAAAGCCAAGAAAGGCTGCCGGGAGAGAGGTTTCCAGAGCAGCGGGTGGGAGGGGTGGGCAGGAAGCCACAGAGAGGGCTGTTGATTGAGCTGGGATGACTGCTTATTAGTCCTGACCGTCCAGTACTTGTGGGCTGAACATTCCCCACTGCCTGGCATGCTCAGGGCAACCCTCAGGATTTGTGTTCATTGCCCAGCTCAGCCACCCCCACCCCATAAAATCTCAAGACTTGTCTTTCTGCCAACACTAGCTGATAACATCAGATTATTTTTCCCCGACCCTTTTCCTTTGCCCCTTCGTTTTCCACCCCAAGAGGCTAAATGGCCTGGCATTTTCCGCCGCACTCCGATTACCCTGGACAAAGGGCCATCCGGCTAGAATGCTAATGGGGAGATTTTTTTTTCCATCCCGCCTGAGCCTCACAAAAGCTGGGGGCTTTAGCTGCGGGGCCTCTCCAGCTCTCACTTTCTTTCCTGTAATTCTATACAGATGGCATTAGCCTTTTATGAGGTCTTTGTTTGTGGCCATTCTGAGGGTACTTTTCATCTCACATGGGTTACTTGAATTTTAAGTGGAATTTGTTCCAATCAGCCTGGCCTTACTTCTCATAGAGGAAATGCAGGCTCACCATTATAAGTTAGGAAATTCAAAAGGGATTTTTGTTCAGAAAAATATCTTTCTCTTTCACCACAAATTAAATGCCTCAGTAAGAGAAGAGAAGATGATTAAAAATTCAAGTGCCCTTTGAAGATACAAGACAATTGACCTCAGAATGGGAGTGAGAAGGACAGCAAGACCAACTCCCCACTACCCCCAAGAAATTCCATTTGTTTTTTCTCTCTCTGATGTGAAAATAACTCAGTCTCCCTTGAGGAATCTGCTCTCTTAATAAAAATCACCATTTCCATTTTTTCAGTGAAATGCTGATTTTTCTGTTCGAAACAGAAGGAAAACTAAAATATGCTGGCTCTGACCACCAGTTTGACGAATGGATCAGTTAATCCAGTCTGCAACTGTCAAAGCTTCAGAGCAGGTAGGGGCCAGATTTTCTGCAAAGGGCCAGAACATGAATATCCTAGCCTGTGCAGACCATGAGGTCTCTGCCAAACCTATTGCTGTTACCACAACAGCAGCCACGGACGCTCTGGAAGTGAATGAGTGTGGCTGCACTCCACAAAAGCCATGTTTGTTGACACTAAAATTTCAATTTCACATAAACTTCAGACAAGAGATATTATTCATCTTTTGATTGTCTTGAACCATTTAAAAATGTAGAAACCACTCTTAGGGGCAAGCTGAATAAAAACAAGCAGTGTGTTATACAAAAAACAGCAGCCTTCAGCAGGATTTGGCCTGAGGGTCATAGTTTTCCAACCCGACTTTAGAGCAGCTTTTAAAACTGGAGTTTATGGCACATTAGGGGTTAGGTTATGGGTTATAAAATCCATCTGGTGGGTCCTGCCAGCATTTTTAAAGCAAAAGAATAGAATTAAGTGCATCACACACAATAAGGGTTAAGTATTGTTTCATGAAACTTTTGGTGGGGGGGACAGTGTGAGTGTGCGAGCACATGCTGAGTCACTATGCCATCCAGTACTGGGAAAGAATTTTCTATCAACCATGGCCCTACTAAGATGAAGAACCAAGGGAATGTGAATGTAGTTAGCCCACAAGAGGGGCTGGAGGCTACCGTGGTCATCTGCCTTCATGCGTCACAGGAATCAAGAGCCCTGGAAGAGGTGCTCTGTCCCAGATCTGTGATCAGAGAGTGATGGGAGCCATAAGCCACCACTTTATCTTTCCTGCGGTATTAGGTTGCTTGGGGCATTGCCCGCTCCATATGAATTTCTTGCTTTCATGTTATTTCAGTTCAAAGAATTCATCTTCTCTACTCTGTTCTTCCACCTCCCAAGATTCAGTGATATTTAAAGCACTTGGTTGGTTGAGTATTCAATATTCTTCACCAAACAGAAATACAATAGTGTGTGGGAAGAGGGGCCACGCATTTTAATCTGATGAAAACAGCTCATGCTGTCCGTGACGGTTAGCCTAATGCAAGCCAGGCTGTGAGGAGGTGGAGGAGGAAGGAAGGTATATTTTGGTACTGTAATAATTCAGGGCCTGCAGGGGATGCCCTGTGAGTGATCCACATTCTAGAGAGGGTTCCAGAAACTCCAGGGGACACAGGGCTTCCCTGGGGGTTGGCTTCATGATTTGGTGATAGGAGCAATTTGGCCGAAGAGTCCTCAGTAGGTGGGATAGGAAGAGAGAGGCTGCCTCTTAGGTCCCTAGGAAGTGGGGAGGAAGGAGAAGGCAGGAGACAGAAAGGTGTTTGGAGCTCCCGCTGCGCAATCTGAAGCCCCAGCTCAGTGCCGAGCTGCTTGTTGGCCAGGGCAGGCTTCCGTGAGGGCTCTGCAGACTTCGGCAGGGAAGAGTGAAGAGCAGAGGCCAGCTGGCCCCGTGGGAAGTGCCCCATTGCCCAGCTGTTTACAGAAAAGGCAGCTGTCCTCAAGGGCAGAAGCAGAGGAGTGTCCCCTTTCCTTGTCATCCTGCTCAGGGGAGGCTTTGTGGCTTGCTGGTTTACTCAGAAGGAGACACTGTTTACTCTTCTGAAGGGGCAATGAAAGATGAGCGTCTATTTCCAGAGTGGTGATGAAGGCTGGGGAGACAGGTGGAAGGGGAGAGAGGACCAGTTGACTCTCCTCTGGAGCAAAGCCTCTGAATTCCTGAGCCCTCCCTGGCCTGGCTGTGAGTCATGGGGACCCAGTCCGTTGGCTGGGATAGGTTTATCTCCTTGTGACCGAGGATGCTTGCTGTAAGGTTCAGTGACTTTCTGCAGCTGGAAGGTTTGAAGCTCTGTTTTCCCTGGACGATTTCCTAGCTGGATCTTGGGATGAGTGAACAGCCACTGGGGTGAAGTATCTGGTCTCAGGTGTCCGGTGGGTCAGGTCCTGGGAGTTGGGAAGGGCACCACACCAGCCCAGTGCCTGGAATGCGGTGGATGCTTATGTGATTACCAGGTCAGTAAGTGCGGAATAGTGGGCTGCGTTTTTCTGTCAACAGGGCCGGATTCTGTAGTGTGCACTCACTTAGTTGCAGACGGGACTCAGTAAGCAAGCAGTGGCTTTGCTCAGTAAAGAACCTGAGAGCAAGACGAACACAACGCAGACTGCTGTTGTCACTCTGAGCAGATAGCCACAAGTCAACCAAAGCTCAGGTAAAAAGAGAAAACAGAAGCTTCTAGAAAATACAGCTCCTGCTCCAGGAAAAATGGCACCTAGGCCCTGGTTCAGAGGGCAGACCCCATAGTTGTAGTAGTTGTTCCAGGCCGTGGTCAGAAACCAACTCCCTCCCTCACTTCCCTACGTCCCCACCTCCTTCCATCCACAAGCATGGAGTCATGGAACGTGCAGCCACTGAGGACTAGAGGTTTGGGATTGAAGAAAACAAAAATAATGTTTCTTCCCTCCTGGAGTCTTCAGTCCAGGGCAAGGAGACACATGGCATGCAGGTAATTAGACAAGTGTGTCCCCTGCAGCTGGGACAGGTGCTGTGAAGGAGGAGCCTACAGTGAGATAGGAGCCAGGGAGGCCTGAGTTAGACGAAGGAGTGGAGAGCAAAAGCCTCCATGAGAACACATCACTGCGTGGAGACAGGAGGGCGTTCAGGCTGGGGCACCAGCCGCACAGTTCCCGGCGCTGGGCAGAGCTTCATCTCCAGCAGTAGAAGGAAGGGCTCTTGGCCACAGCCTGAGGGCAGGGCAGACTGTGTTGGACCTACAATGCCAAGCCAAAGACTCAGGAATCTTGTGGATAAAGTGAATCTCCAGTGGGGATTAGAGGAATAATGAGAAAATATCAGATTTTTAAAAAATTCAATATGAAGTCTTAAAAAATCAGATTTTCATCCTAAAAAGTATAGCTCAGAAAAGGTAAAGTAGGAGGAGCAAGAGGAGGCCACTGAGGAGAATCAGGAGGTAGCCAACACAAGCGGTGAATGGGAGAGGGAGACTGGGAGAGAGGCAGCTTAGACCCAGGAGATCAAGCAGAGACCCAAGGCATTTGGGAGTTCTTGGCATGGCGCAGCCCTGCTTCCTGTTACCCAGGGAAAGGAATGACTGAGTGCTCTTGGTGTAGTTAAACTCTCTTGTGCAGTTCAGCACTCAGAGGTCAGCTGTGATGATGCCCCGACGTTGGGGATGGGTCGCTCACGTCAGCGGCCAACACTCACCAGAGCCTTCTCTGTGCCAGCTCTTCACTATCCTGAGAGGCGTGAGGAAGTGTGAGAGAAGGACATGGCCCACAAGAACGCTAGGGTTTAGTCAGGGGGACAGACGCGTGTGCGTGTAAGACAATACAACTGTACAAAATGGGAAGCCGCTGGATATCCAGCAGTGACGTGAGGGGTAAGTCCATGAGTCACATGGCCACATGGTCAAACTTCGGGCGCTCACAGGACGTCGCAGCATAGGGGGAAGTTAATGACTTGGGGGAATATGTACAACGTAATGCAAAACAATAAAAGCAAGCTGATAACAATTTAAAAAATTGAAAGATTGGGAAGAAATATACAAATATAAAATATGAACACTGGGTGTTTGGGTTATTGGTGATTCCTTTAATACATACCTCTGTATTTTCAGGGAATTCCCATGGTATTTTTGTTTAATGTGAAAAGTTAAAATGTATATATGTTATCCTGTAGATGCTATTAGCGGGTATATGCTGTGTGTCATACGTGTGCCCTGACCCAAGACGGCTTCGCCAGGTCCTAGGTTAGAATTCATCCTGGGTGTCGTCAAGGGCGGAATATTTCTAAATGGACTGAGCTGACCAAAGGCATGACAGGAAACCAAATGGAAGGTGGGTCCAAGGGATGGCCAGGGAATGGGCACAGCTCCTGTGGACTCCCAAGAGGCAGTGGGAGGGTGCAGCTGGAAGTAGCTGGAGGTGCTGCATGCCCGCCCAGGATCTGGATGATATGACACAGGATTGTGGGGCCAACACAAAGGATTTTTTGTTTGTTTTGTTTTTGTTTTTTGAAATGGAGTCTCGCTCTTGTCGCCCAGGCTGGAGTGCAATGGCGAGATCTCGGCTCACTGCAACCTCCACCTCCTAGGTTCAAGCGATTCTCCTGCCTCAGCCTCCCGAGTAGCTGGGATTGCAGGCAGGCGCCACCACACCCAGCTGATTTTTTCTATTTTTAATAGAGACAGGGTTTTGCTATGTTGGCCAGGCTGGTCTCGAACTCCTGACCTCAGGCAATCCACTTACCTCGCCTCCCAAAGTGCTGGGATTACAGGCATGAGCCACCACACCCGGCCAACACAAGGGTTTGAAGAGACGCTTGCTTAGGAATGCCCTTGTAAGCTGTGTAGCAGCAGATACAGAGGGGACCCTACCTGAGTTAGAGCAGAGCAGCGGCAATGGGGTGCACAGTCACTAAGAGGATTTGTAGGGAGGAAGCTGGCTGGACCCTGGGACTTCATCCCTGCAAGGGAGGAAGGGGTTGCTGCCCCAGTTCTCAGCCTGGGGTGACTAAGGGAATGCATGAGTCATTAACAGACATGAAGTGGATGGAAGAGCTGGCTTTTGTGCGAAGAGGGGCAGGGGTGAGTGCCGCTTCAGAAGTGCAGTGTTGGGTTTTAGAGGTACGTGAGCATATGAGCAGGTCAGCAGAGACGTTGAGCTGGGACCTGGGCAAAGATGGCGCTGGGATGTCAAGTTGACGTTGTACACATCCAAAGGGGGTCCGTGCCCTTTAATAGCCAGGAGCCCGTTTGCACTTTGAGCAGTTCGAGGCGGGAAAAGCTTCAGCGACACCAGGCTGAGTCACCCATCGGCTGTAAATGGAACATCTCAAATGCTGAAGCGGAAACCCTTTAGTGGCAGTGTGACAGCTGACAGCAAGCGTGTGTGTTGGGTCACTTGGTGTATTCTGCAATACCAAGGAAAGCCACAGCAGCCAGCACTCTCAGAGAATGGGAGACACCAAAATAGAAACAAGCTCGGCTGTATGTACAGCAGGTTATATACATAAAAGTAAAACAAAAACAAAATCTGTTTAGCAGCAGGTAGGCCAGTTCTGCTTCATGATTATTTGGAGGCAGAGCTGGTTTTATATAATAATAGAAATGTATTACTGTAGTCAGCAAACATTTGACCATCTCAATTCCATATGAATATGAGTCCCACGTTTCTCTCTTATCCTCTTGTCTTGGGAAGGGCACCATGTTTTTAGAAATATAAACTACTGGGGCCAGGTGTGGTGGCTCACACTTGTAATCCCAGCACTTTGGGAGGCCAAGGCAGGAGGATCATCTGAAGTCAGGAGTTCAAGACCAGCCTGGCCAACATGGCGAAACCCTGTCTCTACTAACAATACAAAAATTAGCCAGATGTGGTAGTGTGCACCTGTAATCTTAGCTACTTGGGAGGCTGAGGCATGACAGTCACTTGAGCCCGGGAGGCGGAGGTTGCAGTGAGCCAAGATTGCACCACTGCACTCCAGCCTGGCTGTCAGAGCGAGACTCCATCTGAAAAAAAATGGAAAGAAAACTGTAAACTACTGGTACTTTCTTTATAACTTAAAAGTGAGTGCTTTCCCTGTAAGAGGTTGTTTTCTTAAGATGAATGGAGGTGGACTATACAAAACTCAAACATGTGTCTTTGTTTCTCAGTCACTCGGTACCCATTGAAACACCTCTGTGTGCTAATTCCCTAGATGCTGAGGCCAGGAATCTACTGAATTTGAGAATATAGTAGAAGTAACACTAAGATAAAAGAAAGTTAAGAATTCTGACAAAGCCAATTGTTATTTGCATTTGGACATAGGGACATATTTGTTACAGTCTCAGCCATGGGTCTTTTGTCTAGTCAAATACTGGACAACAAATGACCATTTTCTTTGTGTAAAGGAAGTTTGCTCAGTGATGAGTCTGTCTGTTTCCTGATACTTAAATTTGCTTGAGCAATTCACCAAGACTAGGTAGATGGTTCCCTCAGCACAGGCTCCCAGTGCTGTCAATAAATGAGTTTTGTCATGTGTTTGCTTCTAGCTCCAGAAGCACCTTTACCCCATTTTAAGGAGGCAGCAGGTAGATCATTTGCAAGAAGCTTGCTTCTGAAATTATAAGGACCAAAAGGTGATACTGAAGGAGTTTGTGATTGCTGAACGCTTACTTATATCAGTCTGCTTAGTTTGGAATTGGTTCTTTCAAGACACACTGTTCATTACTGCCTCCAGAAAAAGGATCTTTATGTATCAGTGTACAAATTAGTTTCACTTTAACCTTCAGTGAAATTCCAAACATTTTAGAATGGCTTTTAGTTTTCCAGAAAACTTAGAACCCAGGCGGTTTGGCTCCGGAGCCCAGCTCCTAACCACACGGTCGTGTTAGACACTATCGCCTGTGTCCTTTGTACTTTTCCTAGAGCCTTTTAGACTCATCAGAGGGATCCAGTCGAGCTTCTGCTAGGAAGGAGGAAGGAAAGAGGGGAGGAGAGTATGGCACATGTAGCAATTTGGCCAAGCTGTTTTGGGTACACATGTGTTCTCTATTATTTCTTATGCTTTTTCTATATATGTGAAATGTTACATTTTTTAAAAATTAAGTTCAGTTTTTCCCTCCTTCTTACTTACATGTCATTGAGAATGCTGGGAAGGTGTTTTCATTTCGACACCTTAACATCAGATTCTAGATCAGTGCTATCCAATAAAACACTTGAAGTGTGGCCAGTACAGCTGTAGAACTGAAGGTGTACTTGTACCTCATTTTAATTAATTTAAGTTTAAACAGCCATATGTGACCACTGTATTGCACAATGCAGTTCTGGAAGAAAAAGCCACAGAAACCAAGACATTCCCCAGTGCTGTCAGAATGGACAATAGATTCTAATTTATGTGCCATTCCCCTTAGCAAAAATCTTCTTAAAATATTTTCTAACTTAGGAATAAGGGAATCAAGTCTAAAATTTACTCGAGAAGATATTCTCAATATTTGTAGAATGCAAGTTCCTTCTTCTGCCATCCTGTGCCTTCTGTCTTTTCCAAATGGAACCTTTTCCTTCCTTCTTGTATGTATTTAAGGGCTGTTCTCTGACCGGCACCAATGTTTGACAGTGATTAGCTCTTCTCTAGGTTTACATACAGCCGACTCCCCAAGGTCATCAATCACCGTCACTACGTTTGGAAGCAGATGGACGATTCAGGAGCAACCTAGGGTCTTTCGACATTTGGCTGGTTGCTGAGTATTTAATTACATCTCAACAAACATGGGAGAGAGCCTTTATTGATGAGCTTAGCTTGTTAAGGGCTGGTCTCATTAATGGTCATGGTGATAAATTGTGCTAGTCTTATTGAAGAAAAGATGTCTAAAAGGAGGACATTATGTCTAAATGATGAGGATTTGGGCATGCGTGTGTGCGTGCGTATATGTGTATTTGTGGGGACTAGTGCTGTTTTCTCTGTTCTTAAAGGATAAATCTGGTGTTTAAAATCCCAAGATCTCAATTCAAGTTCTGGATACTATAAAGCATACGACCTGAGGCCTGTTTGGTAACTGACCTCTTGGGGCCTCCCTGTTAAGTGGTATTAGCATTTGTGTACATGGCAAGAGTGTGGTTAGGAAGAGATGTGGAGATGCAGGGACTGTGTTTGCTGCTGAAGTGGTCCAGACTATGCCACTGGCTCTAAGGATTGTTTTGAGCTGAGCATAAGGATTGAGCTGAAAGCATTTAAGAACCAGCAGATGCAGGATGTGGCTTTGTCTGCACTCCCCCATCTACCTAGAAACAGAGCTTTCCCAAAGAATTCAACTGTTGTAAATCCCTGTTTAAGGGAGATTTCCCCCAACAGAGGCAAAGATGAGAAGTTGGTGTAGGATAAGAAATTGCATAAACACACCTTACTAAAACCTTCCCTGACGTATTCCCTCATGTATCTCTCAGTCATTCACCACTATTTATTGTCTCTTGAAATCCTAACTCCCGCCCTGTGTTAGGATGGTATATAAAGCCCCAAATTCCAGCGTCTCCTCGGAGCCATTTTTTTGCACGCTTCTGCGGGTACGTCAATACACTTTGTCTTTTCTCTTGCCAGCCTTTCTTCTGTCAGTTTAATTCACAGGCCCCAAAGCACTGAACCTAAGAGGGTGGAGGGAAAGGTTTTCCTCCCCAGCACTAAGATGAAGCTGTTATTTGTATGATGGCAGATGAAAAATCCCAGCAATTTTGCTGACATTTGGTGGCAAAAGTTCCTCAAGGTTCTAATCTCCTGAGCCCCCCATTGATTGGCTTCCTGGACTCCTTCCTGAAGGCATCTGTTTCTTGGAATCTGGACTCAGGACGCCAGGGGATTCTGATGCCATGGGTCAAGGAAGCCCCACTTTGAGAAGCACTGTTTTCAGAGACCTCTGCAGATTGGAAGAGAAAAAGGCATGTGTGTGTTTCACAGGGGGTGAGCCATGAGCCCAAATGGCCTCACTTCCATAGTTTCTGGGACTGTACTTCATTATGAATTTCAAATTTTCGTATTCGATTGCCTAAATAAAGTAAGGCATTCTTTTAAATTTTGTTTTATCTCAATTTGACCACACAATGACTTTTTGAAGGAGAATTATGTTAAGGAGACGTATATCCTTAAAACAGCAAACCACACTGGGCTGGATTTCAAAATCTGGCTTCCATCTTGAAACAGAATGGTAACTGAAAATTTTCATTTTCACACAGGCACGCCTAGAATTTAAACCCATATTATGTACCTAGAGGAACAATATGCTAGTTTAGGAGCTGCTGAGCCGGGATTATCTTTTTAATGCTACTGAACAGATTTCTTCCTCTTATCTATGAATCGAAATGTAGGTAATCACTTGGGCCTAGGATTTGTTTAGGAAATGAAAGAAGTACACGAAGATTTAAGTTGTATGATTTTTAAAAATCTGTTAACTTTTCTTTTAAAAGATTTACAGGTGTGGAAAGAACGGCCCCAGCCTGGAATTATATTCCCAGCTTGTGTTCTGCTTCTTGCTCTCCCCCGCCCCACCCCCTTCCTTCACAGGGAAGCTTCAGTCACAACAGATGACAAATGAATTGTGCATGTGGTTTCTTCTCTTTTGCTTCTTTTCTCTTCTGCCTACTCTGTCAAAGGCAGCTCAGCGCAAATCAGGAGTGCTGGCTGAACACTAACCCCCAGAAGAAGTCTGAGATGGTTTGGTAATGACGGCATTTACATTTGAATGTCACCTAACACCAGAGCAGTGATTAACCAGTCACTGCAGAATCACATCCTAACTAGAGTAACACTGTGATATTTTTTTCTGGGTTTTCATGTTCTGGACCCAAGGAGTTGGAAGAAAGAGAGAGAACAAATACCATGCACCTAGGAGTTTCACAGTGAGATCTGACATCTGTCATTCTAAAAAGTTTCAGGTGTGTCCTCTAAACTTCACCTTCTTGCACTGTATAAAAGTTAGGCTTTTGGAACAAAATCTTTTGAACAACTACAACAAAAAGTATGCTTCAATGGCATAACTTTGTCAACATTTCAGTCCTTCATATTTAACATTTTTCCTCTCAACTTGATCAGAGGGAGTGCATTCTGAGAAACCCTCTTTCCACTGAACCTCGAAACAGCTTCTGAGGTCATCTGTGACTTGGGCCAGCCTCTGGAGAACCTCTGTGTGGGGAGTGTTTCTCTGTATTAAATGCTGTGTGTTCTGAACATATTTCCTTCAGAGCCAGGAGCTCACGGGAGCCATGTGACCCCTGACTTCATAGCAGGCCACCTTCAACCCTGTGAAAGGAAGGAAGGTGCCACCACAGGCATTGGTGATGGGAATGCCGAAGGTTGTGTGTAGCGTGAGAGACTGGCCCCTCCTCCTCAACCTGACCCTGAAAAAAGACGCATAAGCCTGAAGACATGAGTCCTTTAAATATCATTCTCTTAACCCCATATTGCCCCAGTTTCTGTTTTCCCAAATGGTAAATGTATCCTTTCCAGATGGATCCCATCAGAACCCACAAGTACCTAGGGACAGTCTCGGTTCTCACATATCTAGCACGTCACAAGACTGCCCTTTTCCCGGAAGCCCCAGCTGTTTTCCATAAGGGTGGCGCTCCATCACTATGAATTTGCTACGGCAGTTGTCCCCTGCTTTTTCACATGGGACCTTGAAAATCGTTTTTGGCCTTTACACAAAGGATCATTTAGAAAGGTCCTTATACTGTGGTTAGAAATCGGGTCACTTTGCAAGTTGCTATTCTTATGCAAAATGTTTCCAACTTTTGCAAGAATTATAAACTTTTACAGAAGTTAGTTGATATCATGGTTGCCTGGAAGTAAAGGGGCAATTTATCATAGACTGTTGTGGTTGTGCATGGGTCCCCAGGCCAGCCCACAGGGCTATTTAATCGTGTCCCTGAATTATTAAACTAATGTGCTGTTTGAAGGCACTAGAGAGACTG
The DNA here is from genome assembly GCA_963573385.1 of Cacajao melanocephalus. Classification (NCBI taxonomy): domain Eukaryota; kingdom Metazoa; phylum Chordata; class Mammalia; order Primates; family Pitheciidae; genus Cacajao; species Cacajao melanocephalus. The sequence goes on from CAUYLG010067079.1 coordinate 51,672, forward strand.
TGCCGGGCAGGTGTTTTGCTTTATATCATCACTTTATTTGACTCTCACAATCAGATAGGACCTCTTGTCATTTCATGAGAGAGTCATAAACATGTTAAGCCTCTTGCTCAATGTCATTCATTCATATAGCTGGTACTTGGAAAATGGAAATTACAACCAATTCCAAAGCCCTTGCCCTTGCCACTCCCTTTTCCAGGCTATCCCTCCTGGATAATACTGCTTTTGTGGAGCGCTCTCTGGACTAGGAAATACCTCCACTGTGGGGAGAGTAGAGGAGGGAAGGTGTATTCTCATGGACACATTTTTAATTTCGTACGTCTATATAAGGAGGCTCAGATGTTCCTCAAGTGTCATTGTTACAGGAAAGGGGTCCTGATCCAGACCCCAAGAGAGGATTCTTGGATCTCCTGCAAGAAAGAACTCAGGGCAAGTCCACAGTGCAAAGTGAAAGCAAGTTTATTAAGAAAGTAAAGGAATAAAAGAATGGCTACTCCACAGACAAAGCAGCTCTGAGAGCTGCTGGTTGCCCATTTTTATGGTTATTTTTGGATGATGTACTAAACAAGGGGTAGATTATTCATGCCTCTCCTTCTTAGACCACACAGGGTAACTTCCTTACTTTGCCACAGTGTTTGTAAACTGTCACAGTGCTGGTGGGAGTGTAGCAGGGAGGACGACCAGAGGTCGCTCTTGTGGCCATCTTAATTTTGTTGGGTTTTGGCTGGCTTCTTTACTACACGCTGTTTTATCAGCAAGGTCTTTATGAGCTGTGTTTTGTGCTGACCTCCTATCTCATCCTGTGACTTAGAATGCCTTAACCATCTTGGAATGCAGTCCAATAGGTTTCAGCCTCATTTTACCCAGCTCCTGTTTAAGATGGAATTGCTCTGGTTCAGATGCCTCTGACATTAAGAATTGGAAAGCTCTCACCCCAGGAGGGACAGGACCAGGGCTTGGGAACTCAGCTGCACCTGGGGAATGAACAGAAAACAAAAAGCTTTGTGGCAAAGCTTGACAAAGTCTTTGAAGACAGATCACCATCTGTCTCCATCAGTGGCCTGTGTGCATGGTGGTGGGTTATCAGATTAGGGGTGGGGGAAAGCACACTGTTTTAATTTTTATTAACGTTGGGGGAGGAGTTTTAAAGGATACAAGATCCTGATTGGTAGGAGGCTGACGTGGATCTTAGCTGCAGTGGCAATAATAGCCACAGAGCTATTGCATCACCTAAGAAATGACTGGCTCCTCCCTCCCCTCAACCCTGTTGTTCTCTCTGCGGCTCTGTGCTCTCCACACACATCCCCTCTTCATCTGGCATCTCCATCAAATTGCTCAGGCTTCAGCCTTAGGGGTCACTTTCTCCATGGGGCCCTCCTAGGCACCTTTGTTGGACCTCTCTTGCCCCATGTTCCCCATCTGGTCAATGTTGATGGAATAGTGGTTTAGACAGGAGAGAGCTGATGTTCTCAGACAAGAGCAAGAAACCCAAAAGGCGACATCATCTTACATAATTAAACTTGGTGCTGCCACTTTTAATTCTGTATGGACTTTTAAATCTCTAACAGCATTCTTCTTTTTATTATCACATAATTATGAAATGGTACAATTTTAAGGATGCAACTATAAGAGACGAAAAAACATTTTTCTCTACCCTTTTAGGTTTAGAACCTGGGACCCTGTCAGTAAAACTGACTAAAGGCAGATTAAGGCCAGGCATGGTGGCTCACACCTGTAATCCCAGCACTTTGGGAGGCCAAGGTGGGCAGATCACTTGAGGCCAGGAGTTCAAGACCAGCCTGCCCAACATGGTGAAACACCATCTCCTAAAAACATAAAAATTAGCCAGGCGTGGTGGCACGCACCTGTAATCTCAGCTACTCAGGAGGCTGAGGCAGGAGAATCGCTTGAACCTGGGAGGCGGAGGTTGCAGTGAGCCAAGATTGTGCCACTGCACTCCAGCCTAGGTGACAGACCAAGACTCCATCTCAAAAAATAAAAAAGAAATAAAGACAGATTAACAGGAGAAAAGAGCATACTTGTACTTGATATCAGTATTTTAACTTTTACGTGTATAGGGGAGTCTCACAGAAAAAGAAATGAAAGCCCAAATAAATGGTTAAGCCTGAGAGCTTGTATACCATTTTAACAGAAAATGATAAATGACTTGAGAAATGACAAGACAAAGGAAAAGGCTTTGGGGTTCTAGAAGCAGTGCATTATGGGGAGGTAAATATATGGGGAACCCTGATGGAAGATGAGGCTATTTTGTGAGGTTTGTTTATGCAGATTCAAGTCGGTAGTGTCCTCAGTAATGAGTCATCTCATTTCCTCTTGCTCCTGTGGGAGAAGGAAGGGAGTTTTGGGGTGACAACTTCACAAAGAGAAATTTGTGCCCTGCCTCTAGGCAGAAAGTTGGGTGAGTAGAGAGCTTTTCCTGCATCTGCTGTTTCCCAATTGCCTTCAACCTAAAATAATCCTTTTGCAAAAGTAGCATATTTACATATTTCAAGGTGACGTGCTCTGAGCCTCTTGACAACTTTGTGATCTTGTCCCACATTCCTTTCACAAATTTGAAAACCCAGGACCTGAGGGAGTCCCTGTGGATCATGGAGGCCGAGCCCAGCCTGTGGCCTCTGTGTGCCTGTCACCCACACCAGGCTGTCCGTGCCCTCTGTGGAGCCTGAGCACATAGCATGCAGGAAACACTCACCTGGGTCCCTGCTTTTTTGCCTCTTGTTACCTTCCCATCAGGGCTTTGCAGGGGCCTGGGCTTGAAATCTAGCTCTTCCTTTTATAACTGCATTTACGGGAGTCAGCGAGCTGGTTTTTCCTGAGCTTCAAATAAGAGTGTTAACACTGGCAGTGGGACAAGGCAGGATTAAAAAAAAAAAAAAAAAAAAGGAATTGTGACACTTACCACAGAGGTTGTTGTGCAGATGATAAAAGGCACTGTGCCCAGTACCTGACACCCACAAGGCCTCCCTGAATGCTCACTGCTCTCCGCAGCAGCACCATTGGCAGCCTGTAAATGGCACCTCCGCCTTAGGCACACATAGTCACTGAGTGCAACTGTGTGGGGTGGGGTGGAGATTTGCTCTGACAAACAGGCCGCCTGGCCCTCCTGTGGCTGAGGCAGCCCTGAGGAACTCTGTGCATTTGTGTTCAGTGCAGCGCCCTCAGAGGCTGTGTTCATGACAGGCAGTCATGCCGTTGTGTAATGTATAATATGCTTAATAAAAGCCAGTCCACCAGGCGCAGAGGCTCACACCTAGAATTCTAGCATTTTGGGAGGCTGAGGTAGGAGGACTGCTTGAGCTCAGGAGTTCAAGACCAGCCTGGGCAATGTAGCAAGACCTCATCTCTACTAAAATTTTAAAAAATCAGCTGGGCATAGTGGCATGTGCCCATAGTCTCAGCTACTTGGGAGGCTGAAGTGGGAGGATTGCTTGAGCCCAGGAGGTCAAGGCTGCATTGAGCCGTGATCACACCACTGTACTCCAGCCTGGGTAACAGAGGGAGACCTTGTCTCAAAAAAAAAAAAGTACTCAATTTGTTAGCTGAACAAATTGTGTCTCTCTCATTTATGTGGTTTGATTCAGGGAGAGTTAATGGAGCATCTAGTAAGTGCTGAATACAATGCTAGATGTTAGGAAGGACACAGGTGAGAGAGTGGTTTTCCTTTTCGAGGAGCTTGCTGCCGTGGCAGTGTAGGGCTTACAACCATCTGGCTGGCCAGGAACATTGAGTTATGTGGGAAGAAGAGCCTGTGAGAAGGGGAACAGGCCTGGGACAAAATCATGGAGGACCATGTTTGGTGGGCTCAGAATTTGGACTGATGTGGAATTTTTAGCAGTATTGAAATAGAACTGTGCTTTAGGGGCAGTAACCTGCCAGCAGGATGTCAGATGCATTAAAGAGAAGAGCTCTTTGGTAGCAAAAGCCCTCACCAGAGGCGACTGTGGCAATCCAGGTGAGAACAATGTAGGCGTGGCATGGAGGTGCTATCTCCTCCTTCCCACCCAAGTAGATGACCACACACACGTTCTGACTCCCAGCCTCCCACCTTGTTGGGAAACATTTGCTTAACGCTGAGTTGGGTGAAGTGCAAATCTATGTGTGCGCATTTTCTTTTTTTTGTGATGGAGTCTTGCACTGTTACCCAGGCTGGAGTACAATGGCGTGATCTCGGCTCACTGCAACCTCTGCCTCCTGGGTTCCAATGATTCTCCTGCCTCTGGAGTAGCTGGGATTACAGGCACCTGCTACCAGGCCCGGCAAAAAATTACAAATAATTTTTTGTATTTTTAGTAGAGACGGGGTTTCACTATGTTGGCCAGGCTGGTCTCGAACTTCTGACCTCGTGATCTGCCCGCCTCGGGCTTCCAAAGTGTTGGGATTACAGGCATGAGCCACTGCACCTGGCTGTGTGCATTTTCTACAATTTCCAGCCACTTCTAGGCAAAGAGTCCAGATTTCAGTCAACTCATTTATAAACTCAGATATCTTGTTAGGTTGGTACAAAAGTCATTGCAGGTTAAAAATCAAGCTATAGAACTGGAGGGCAAGGCGGAGCCCCCAGGGAAGAAAAGCCCCCAGCTCAGCATCTATTTGGCAGCCCAAGCTGTGCACGCAGCAGGGCATGGGTGTGATACACACAGTGTGACCCATCGAGTCCCCTGTATGGGACGTGAGAGCCCTGCCCGCTGAGGCTTTGTCCCCACCTGACACATGGGCAAGAGGAACTCACCACAGAGATGGCTGAGACTCAGGGAGGATGCTGTCTCTAAATTCCTGGTGTAGGACTTGGCTGAGAACTACTGTTCCGTATGTCAGAGTCCTCATGGCTCTGTCTGCGTGAGCAGGAAATTCAAAGGCAGACACTGTGTGTGACAAGCTCTATCAAAAACAAAATGGCCCAGGAACAATATGGCACCAGAGCAAGACGGCACTGGGTCTTACGAGGTCTCGGAGCCTCTGCCACTGCTGAGGATGCACTTTCACTTAGGTTGAAAGGAAGACCACGTATTGCTCCCACCTGCCAGTATTTTCCTCAATCACAGACCTGTTTCTCGAAAACCCCTTTCCAGTTGCTGGCCCGGTCTGACCCTTTCTTTCATTGTCTGGTGCCATCATTATGTTGAACAAAACACGAAAAAGCTTTCTGATTTGGTAGAGGAGGAGGAAGCTAATTTTAACTGCTCGATGTCCTATCAACTTCAACTTTTGTTTTTATTGTAATGTCCATTTTTACAAAAACTCAAAAGTAATCCTAGGGACTGGTATTCTCCAAAGCCAATGTGGTCAGCGTCCTGAAGAGCCCCTGGTGAAATCACAGTTTGCTATCATTACCAGCTAACTCTGTGACCTTATTTTCCCCTTGAATAAAATGAGCAGGTTGGACAAGGATCAGCAGCTGCAGACTGGCAGTGTGCAGTCAGCCCCTGACCCCGCTCATGTTCTATGTGACCTAGACAGTGTTTTCATTTCTAATTGAATTTAAAGGCCTTTAAACTGGGCAAGCACTGGGCGATGTGCCATAGGCTCTGCCCCTAGCACCCGGCGGGCTTCACACATTCCTTATCTGCCTGGCATTTGACTCTGCCAACCCTGATGAGTGTTCTCTGAGTTTCCTTTCATCTGAAATAGGCTAAGAAAACTTGAATTTCTTTGCAACGTTGGGTTTCTTAAGCTTCTGCGTGTCTTGCCCTTTGGGTGTTGGAAGAACTGTTTTTTTTTTTTAGTGGAAAAAAAAGTCACATACCTGGTGTTGGTTAAAAAAGCCAAATCTAGGCCAGGCACAGTGGCTCATGCCTATAAATCCCAGCACTTTGGGAGGCCGAGGTGGGTAGATCACCTGAAGTCAGGAGTTTCAGACCAGCCTGGCCAAGATGGTGAACCCCGTCTCTACTTAAAATACAAAAATTAGCCGGGCACAGTGGCAGGTGGCTATAATCCCAGCTACTTGGGAGGCTGAGGCAGGAGAATCACTTGAACCCAGTAGGCAGAGGTTGCAGTGAGCCGAGATTGCACCATTACACACCAGCCTGGGCAACAAGAGTGAAAAAACATCTCAAAAAAAAAAAAAAAAGAGTCAATATCCAGTTACCCCAAGGCCAGTAGGCCAATAGGTGTTGTAAGCTCTAAAGCAGCTTTGCTTTGTTTTATTTTTAATATGCTAATGCTACAATGGGAAAATTAACTATGGAATCTCAGGGCTGAGATGTATAAAACTCTTCAGTGTTCAGAACGCTGCTTTTCAAAAGGTGATCCCTGAAGCAGCTGCATCAACATTCCCTATCTCATCCACTTATTTGGAAGCTTCAGTGGCTAATATTTGCAAAGTATACTGCAGTGGTTCTTCAAGTGGAGTCTGGGTCAGAATTACTGCACAGCTTGTTGACACAGATTGCTGGAACCAACCTCAGTTCCTGATACAGTAGGACTGAGAAGGGCCCTGACTGTGTTTCTGAGACAGTGGCCCCAGGTGAGGCTACTGCTGCAGGTCTGGGACCACACTTGCAGACCACTTTCCGGGAGGCAGTCTCCTCTGTGTGACTGCAACATGGGGAAGCAGGAGGGCAGGGATTAGCATTTTATATAGCATGGTCAGGGCAAAGCTTCCGGGCAAGATCACACTTAGGCAGAGACCTGAGGAAAGGAGGAGGGAGATAGGCAACTCTCTGGGGAGGACAGACAGGGAGTGCATGGCCCAGAAGGGGGTGTGCTTGCTGGGTTTGAGGAGTGGCAGGGAGGCCAGTGTAGCTGAAGTGGAGCGATGGGACAGGGAGGGGCAGGTGATGTGGTCTGAGGGGTGCAGAGGAGTGCATGTAGGTCACTGTGAAAGACTTCGCATTCGCTCTGAGTGGAATGGGAACCCTTGGAGGGGTGCATGTGCTGTGAAATTATCCATCACCCAGAGCGATTGTGATTTCATGGCGCTGCCTCTTCTGAACTGACTATTTCAGAGCAAAGAGCTGGCCCCTGTTGCTGAATACAAGTTCTTCCTTACAAAGTAATTCAAGGTGAAAACTGCACAGTGAAGGATGGAATTAGAAAATCAAATCACCATTTTGCACTCCCTAACAAAACCATTAGGGAAAACGTTGGTGAACAACTCTAGGACGGGAGGCTGAGGCACCGCCACTTGGCTCCAGGGATCTGTGATAGCCTCATTCCCAGCAGGTGACCTCCTGCGGGGCAGCGCCATGATGTCCAGACACCACCTGCGATATGCTCTTCCAAAAACCTGAATCTGGGTGGAACCATTAGGTGGAACTTCCCGTTTAGAGGTTAAAACGGTATGAAGGAACAGGTGAACAACATTGTGGGAAAGTAGTTACATAAAACCAGCACTTCTTCAAGTGCCAAGGGGAAAGAGGATGGTGGGAGGTCTTCTCTAGATTGAAGGAGAATTAAGATATATAATATGTGGATCTTGTTTGATCCTGATTTTTTAAAAAAGAAACCATCAAGAAACTTTTTTGGAGTAATTGAGTAGGTTGGATACAGACTAGATACTGAATAATATTAAAGAATTATTGTTAATTTTGTTAGATGTGAAATGTCTTTTTTAGAAGAGACTTATTTAAAAGTAAAATGACATGATTTCAAGAATGTGATATAAAATATTACAAGAAAGAGAGAGAGAGAGAGAGAGGCAGAAGAACCGAGAGGGCAAAATATTGATAATTGCTGCACCCAGCAGATGTCATATGAGGATTCATTACATGATTCTTCTTTGTGAATATATGAATGGTCAAAAGAAAAGTGTTTTTAAATCCAGATGCAAGAGAAGATGGGAAAATAAGAGAAGAAGAGAAAATACTTACTTGGACAGGCTAAGTTGCTAATAATTCTTTTCTATTTAGGAGAATTATGTCAAAAAGTAAAATGCATTTACTACTACTAGATGTCACACAGTAATGACACTATGAATTGGTGTTGAGGTCTATTCTTGTTTGCCAAACTCACAAAATAATGACAACTGACAATGACATTGATGATGAGAAATAAAAGTCAGATGATCTTCCGTGCCCTCTGACAGCGGGGAGCTAAGAGCGTGCTGTTATGGATCAGAGCTTGAAGTAACTTAGGGCTTATCTATTTGGCCACACTCATCAGAGGTTTCAAATGTGAAGGCCTGTGAGGCTTCCATTTGCTCAAAGGCATGATATAATTATACATAGTCACTCACTGCGTGTGATTCTGATCCATAGAATGGATAGCACCCAAAAAAAACTGAGGATTGAGAATTGTCACTTTGGAAAACCTGGGTGGCAGACTGTGCTCTCCACCTTGAAGCCACCCTGTCCCTTCTCTGTTCCTTCACTTAGCTTGAAAATGCACGACAGACCTGAAAGGAAAGAATTCTAGTGGATGGGAGGTAATTCTAATCTTTGAAGTCATTCCTGTCCTTGGCTTTTTCTGCTCTTTTTAAATACTAGGAGACTAAAAGTATCATTAATTTAAATTCTTGAGCATGTGCTACTGAGCATCAGTCTTTGTTTTTAAACAGAAGAGATTGCTGAGCATTTAAATCCCTATTCCTCATTTGAGTCATTAAAATGTTAGTTTTAGAGAAAAGACAGAAAGTAGTAGAAATAACTTATTATCTGAAAAGAAACTGAACTCTGTGGCTCATGTTGGGCTTTATGGTTGATTTTCCTCAAATTATTACTCACATATGAATATGTAGAACCATGGTGTGGACTTTGAAAAGTCCCCACGTAAGGTGCCAGGCTAGCTGGTACAGATTCACTGACCGATCTCTTCCACGTTGACTATAATTGGGGGGCGCAGGTAAAGTGACTAAATTAGAGAGTAAAAAACGTTTACATATATTCATGTGACAATTATCTGAGCTTCTGGTGTGTGTCAGGCACAGTCCTAGGCTCTGAGGAGCAGTGGTGGGCAAAACCTAAGAAGCCCTTACCTCCTTGGAGCTTAGATTCTGGTAGGGCACAGAGGAGGCTATACTTGAAGACTGCAGAGATGTAGAGTAACATGGGGGAAGCTGGCTTCAATTCCCATCTTGTTTATTTCTTAGCTGTGGGATCTTGGACAAGTTACTCAATCACCTTCAGGGTCCTCTCATGTAAAATGAGCATTAAAAACGATACCTACATGATACAGTCATTGTGCAGATGAAATGAGTTTAACACATGAAAAATACCTCCCAAAGCATTTCACTTTCAGCAAGTGAGAGCTGTTACTTAGCTTAGTACTGGAGACATGATAGGTATTCAATTGGTAATTAATTCAGTATTTCTGCCTTTGAGCATTTAATGCCCATGTCTACATGTCTGGCAGGCACTGGAATGTGCTTGTAAGAAATACTTAAAATTTCTTTGTTTTTTAAAATTTTCTCTTTCTCTAAATGGAGAAAACTACTCTTTCAGATTGGGTTGGCAGGTCCTAAGTTAAGAGGAAAAAGGAAGTCTTCCACGTGGAAGGAAAGATGTAGAGCTGTAATAGCAACCTTTTACGGTCATACCCTCAAATGCTATTTGGGTCTCCATGACTGGCAATTTCAGGCCCTTCTGCTATAATAAGGAATTCCACAATCACAGGCCCCATGGTCTACTCTACAGGATTCCGGGGGCCATGCATTCTTGCCTGTGGCAGTAATTACTGAGTGGTGTGTTAACTTCCAGGCCCACTTGGGGAGTGACAGGAAGGAGGGAGAGTGCATGGAAGAGGAGAGAGGTTTGCTTGGTGGCTCCAGAGATGGTGACGCCAGCGAGCAAGAGGAAGCTCCCTGCACTTCTCCACCTTGCCAGGGAGGGAAGCAGTCCAGGATGATGGGGCTGTCTTCAGAGGACTCTCCTGGCCTCCAGGTGGGCGTCAGCAGCCTAGGGCCAAGCCAGAACCACGTTGGAGGAAGCCCATCAAGGCAGGCGGCTTGACCTGCCCTCCATTCTCTGTTCAGAAACCCGTGCCTCCTTCCTTTCCATATTTTCCCTCTGCTGGCAGAAATGTACTTCTAGTCTATTGGATGATGGAGGAGAGCTGAGAGAGGGGAGGAGGGGCGTGGTCCACTTGTAAAGACAGCGGGTTTGGAGATGTGGCCTTTGTGAATCCTGTGCGTTCCGGGGCTGGGCAGGGCAGTGGGATCCCCAAGCCCCCATGTCCTAGTGGCCCAGTCAGCCTTTGCGAAGGCTTGCCTTTGGGAGAGGATGGCCCAGCTGTTCAGTAGTGGCCTCTGTGTGGATGGATTTCTCATTCCACAGGCCTGTTATGGGAATTGCATTTAATTTGGGAGTCTGAGCAGTGTGGGCAGATGCTGTCCTTTCCTGAGCCCGTTTCACCTCCCTCTGCTAGTGAGTTGTGTATACTCGCCCTGTCCCCAGAGTGGCCTTGGGCCTGTGGAGTGCCTGGGTCAGCACAGCTGGGATGTCACAAGGGCTGGCTTCTCTCACCAAGGGATTTCGAGGTAGAAGGCACCAGGGAAATGGGTCCTTAGTCCTTGCTGGGCTCATCAGGAACTCTTCTCTACTGAGAGCCTTGCTGCTCCTCAACTCAGACCTCTGTGTGGCTTTCCTCGGAATTCCATGATAAATCAGTGAGGAGTAGTGGGGGGGGTGTGTGCATGGCTTTCTGGCTGAAATGAAGTCCCTCAGAGGGAGACACAGGTGTCAGGCATGAGGGTCCCTCACAGGTCTGTGACTGGACAAACACCCTTCCCCACAAGATGCTTATCTTTTTAAGCAGCCTGGCCAGCTCTCCCTGGACAGCAGAGGCCTGGAAAGAAAAGGACACTGTCAGCCAGGCATGGTGGCTCACGCCTGTAATCCCAGCACTTTGGGAGGCCGAGGTGGGCAGGTCACATGGTCAGGAGTTTGAGACCAGCCTGGCCAATATGGTGAAACCCCGTCTCTACTAAAAATAAAAAAATTAGCCGGGCATGGTGGTAGCCGCCTGTAGCCCAGCTACTCGGGAGGCTGAGGCAGGAGAATCTCTTGAATCCAGGACCAGAGGTTGCAGTGAGCCGAGATCGCACCATTGCACTCCAGCCTGGGTGACAGAGTGAGACACCGTCTCAAAAAAGAAAGAAAGAAAAGAATACTGTCACATGGAGTTGGCGCACTGTATTGTTTGAGTCCATTTTGACCAAGCTTTTTTTAAAGCACAGGATGGTTTAGGTCCCAGATGGAAGAGTTTGATTCACTAGAGTTAGCCTCATCTCAACATCAGCTACCCTAACACTTAGCAAGGCGGCCTCGTGTCTGTGAGGCCAGCGATGCGTAGGAAGCCTTCCGTGGCATCAGAATGAGCCAGTGCACTCTGAGCGCTTCGTGAGTGTTGTTTTCTCATGACCACCCTCTGTGGTAGGTACGAGCCTTTATCTATCATGGATACAAGGACACAGCTGCTCAGAGCGGCTAAGTAACTTCACACCTCCCAGCAGAGGCCCGGGAGGAATCTAACCCCCACCGTCGGACCAGAGCCCTCGCCTCCTCCCGTACCCTGCAGGGCACGCTTTGTTCCACGGGCGTGATTCTGTGAATTCCTGTCCTATGGCTTAAGTATTGTCAGTCAACTTAATATATTCCTTTGTTACTAGCCAACTCCAGTGCAGAAAAATCCTGTACACTCCTTTCAGAGAAGCTGGAGCACTTAGCAATCCCAAGAAAATGTCTATTTTCCCTACTGTCATAAGCATTCAAGAGTTTCTTAAACATATTTAAGGAAGAATAAGTGTTGTGTTTTATTCATTTGTGTGTTATGGGAAGATGGGGACTTTTTTTTAAAGATTGGCTTCAAAAGGTTTTTGAAATTGTATGTGTAATTACCGAATCCAGTGAAGAATTAGATCAGTGTGTGTTTGTTGGGGGTGAGGGAGGTGGGAGGGGAGGGAGCCTCACCATGTCATAAAAGTTTGGTCTCCCCCTGGTACTTCTGGTGGGCAGATGCCTTAGCTGCTGGAGCTCGGCTGAGCCCTGTCAGGTAGCACAGCTCAGAGCTTTGCGTTTTCCATGAGGCTCCTTCCCTGCGTGCTGCAGTGTTTTAACAGACGGCCCCTTGAGCTTGGCAGTGCCCTGTGAGGCTGGGACCTGGTCCAGGCTGGCTGGGGAAGAGAAGCAGGGACAGGATGAGAGAGTGGGCAGTAAGAAGGAGAGGGGAAGGGGTGCAGCTTTGGAGGTGAGCTTCGTGGAAGGCCCCATGTGACCCTGTGTGATGTGCAGGATTCCCTGACCTCTGTCTCAGAGTTCACCCAGAGAAAAGGAAACAACAGGAAATTGTGCCCACATGACTGTGAGAGTTGGCTAGGCTGACATCCATGAGGGGCCAGCGGGAGGGCTAGGCATCAGGACTACCGGGCATGAGGGCGGGTACTGCCGTTCACAGGTGGAATCTTCTTCCTCCTCAAGGGAGCCTTGGCTGGGAGTTCAGGTCTTTCAACAGATGAGGCAAGACCCACCCAAATTATCTAGAAGCCCCTCCCTCTAAGTCAGCTGATTCTGGACTTCACTCACACCTATCAGCCATCTTCCCGGCAGCACCCGAGTTCATGCTTGAGCAAATCCTGTGACTACAGCCTTGCCACGTAATACATCAGACCCCCACACCCCACTCCCTCAGGTCCTCCTCCTCCATCACATGAAGTGACTACTCTGGGAGGCACAGTGTTCTTTTCCTCCTGAAAATTGGTAAGCATCTGACAACTTCTGAAAAGCAAATCTCCCCGAGCTGTGGCCTCCTAACAACGCCACGTTTCTATCAGAGCCTCCAGGCGGCCTCTGTGCTCAGACTGAGTCATGGTCCCTGCTGATTCACTGACCAAATGCCTCAGTTCAGTCTCAGCTATGTACTGTTTCGTTCTCACAACCCTCAGTCATTTCTCTGCTTATTAACAAAGTATATCTAGCTGCCAAGAGTAGCTCGTAAGCAGTCCTCGTTAAGGTGTCAGGGAAAAGTAACGGTGGTGTGTTTGATTTGGCTGTTTGGTTGGCTGGTTTTTAGAGATGGGATCTCACCATGTCAAATGAGACCAAAGAGAGACTTGGCAATAATTATACTGTTAGGCAGGTTGTGTATTCCTAATCAGAATATCTGAAATCCGAAATGCTCTGAAACTTCTTGAGCACCTAAATGACACCACAGGTAGGAAATATTACACATGACCTTATGTGATGGGTCACAGTCAAAACTTCGTTTCATGCACAGAATTACTTAAAATCTTATGTAAAATTGCCTTCAGGATATGTGTGTAAGATGTAGATGAAACAGAAATGAATTTTGTATTAAGACCTGGGTCCGTTGCCCAAGATACTTCATTATGCATATGCAAGTATTCCAAAATATGCAAAAATCATGCACGAGATAATTACTAATAAACGCTAACACATAGCACTTACGTTCCAACAAAATACGCTGTTTAGTGCTCACAGCACCCCATTTTGTAGACAACAAAATGGAGGTACAGAACTCCTAACTGATTGAACCAAGGTCACAGCTTCTGAGTACCAGGAGCAGGATTTGAACTCGGGTACTGTGGCTACGGAGTCCAGGCTTTTAACCACAGCTGTGGAAGTGCTACACACTGGACACTTGAAATAGTTTAATGTTTGAATCTTTGCTGCATCACCCAAGATGATATTTTATTATGGCCCTTAAATGTTTTAGATAAGCAGGGGGAGTCTTGCTACCCATAAATGAAAATCTACTAAGAGGATCTGGGTTTGGCTCCATTGGCAAAGAAATTGTTTCTAGCAAGTACCAGGACACAGCAGATAGCCAAGGTCTTCCGTGGGCACTGTGGACACCTGCCTGAGGCCCTAAAGGGGCAGTTGGACTGTGGACATCATTCCCTGCCTTTCAAGCCCAAGCCCCAGTGGGCCTGGCCAGGTGGCTGGAACCGTCTCCAAGGTGTGGGAGCTGCTGCACCAAATGCTCCTATTTGCAGAGCCCAGCAGAAACCATCCACCGGCATCCCCGTCCCTTCTTAGGGATGCCGGGACTCAAGGCTTAAATGTCCTTGTGTGTTCTTTCCTCTCCCACTTCAAAAAAATAACTGATTTCTCATCTTCCAGAGAAACGTGATTAATGGCAATCCTCAAGTGCTTGCAGTTTCTTACTCATTGCTTTTTTTTACAAAAACATCTTTATAGCCACCTTCAGAATATAGTTAGATTCAGGCAGTTTGGAAATATTTTCTGGTGAGTCTAGGCAAATAAGGTAGTTACCTGCAGATGGCCACACCTGTGTCCTTACATCAGCCCACTGTGTTTTTCCATTGCCTCAGCAGGAATGCTAAAATACCAAGTCTCTGCTGGAGTGCTCTGCGTTTTTCTACCTGATGAAATAAAGTCGAGGCTCTGCTAGGATTAGTAGCAAAAACAGAAGGAGTGGAGAAGTCAGAAAATTATTCCAGTTCTTCAGCTCCCACAGATATGTCTGCGAGGCAAAACATGCTTACAATTTTGGGGAAACACAGTGAGCCAGTGCTTCTCAAGGAGTTGTCTGGGAAGCTCATTCAGATGCAGATGTTGATTCTATAGGTCTGGGCGGGACCTCAGATCCTGCATTTCTAACAAGCTCACATGTGATACTGGCACAGCAGGTTCATGTACTACTCTTTAGGCAGCAAAGGGTTAGGGGCCACACCGACCGCTTACGTACAGGAGAGGATTGAGAGAACCTTTGGAAGAAAAGCTATGACCATTTAATAATTGTTGTATTGACAGTCACACTAAGAGATGTGCCAGCCACAGCAATTCACCTGTAGCAAGGGGAGACTAAAGTCAGACTGGCCCAGCCAGGGACCATTTTCCCTGCTCATCTTCAAACCTAGAACCTGGTCTGGGAAGTGGCCTCATGATCCTTTGTGTGACATCACATCAGTGTAAATTAGGATATGAGGTTAGACATCCCAAAGCAGGCTCTGGTAAAAGAAGTGTAGTTGCAAATATTTTCTTTTCTTTTTTCTTTTTTGAGACAGAGTCTCACTGTGTCACCCAGGCTGGAGTGCAATGGTGCAATCTCAGCTCACTGCAACCTCCACTTCCCAAGTTCAAGCAATTATCCTGCCTCAGCCTCCCAAGTAGCTGGGATTACAGGCATGTGCCACCACACCCAGCTAATTTTTTTGTATTTTTAGTAGAGACGGGGTTTCACCATGTTGTCCAGTCTGGTCTCAAACTCCTGACCTCGTGATCCACCCGCCTCCACCTCCCAAAGTGCTAGGATTATAGGTATGAGCCACCGCGCCCAGCCAATTGCAGATATTTTCATTGTATCATGTCACTAAATTTAAGAGAGATATTGAAGAGAAAAACAGCAAGCAACATATGTCTGCTGTACCAGCAAACCACTGATACAGCGCCATCATGCTATTTCCACATTATCTCTTTGACTTTGTTTAAAGGTTACCTGGATGGCCAAGTGCTGAATTTCCTTATCTGATACTAGCCCATGCCGAGCTTCCAACACTGAACTTAACCATGGCTAATGTAGATTTCTGGTTTCCATAGCAGCCAATTTACTGCTTGTGCTTAATATGTGAAAATGAGACCTACAACTGTTAGTCTTTTCTTAAAGACCTTGTTTTCTTTATTATTTGTAAGAGCAGAAATGCCAGATCTGGACCCTGCTAGGAAGTGATCTTTTAAATGAACCTGACCTATGGTACCAAATTAACAGCGTCACAGCAAACGGGCAGGAGTGAGCCATTTAATCGTGTTTTCCTAATTAAATGGTAGAAACCTCTTTATAAGCAATAATCAGTGAAATCTGGTTTCTCTCTTGTTTGCTGTTAGCTATGATGACGATCTGTTTGCTTGTGACTGAGCAGGAATGGAAATTCTGATGGCATAATAATTTTTTTTCCAGCAGATGAGCTGCTGTAGGAATTGGCTGGCATAGTGCCCTCTCCTTGTTAGGGCTGATAATATCCTTATAGCCAAGTGTAATTCATCTGTTCTCTCTCTAGTCTTTCCCTTCTTATTGCCTTCTGACCTCCTCCTTCTGCTGTGGTCTCTAGACAGCCCTCAGATGAGCTGTCACAACTGATCCATAAAGCCTACCATCCGAACAGCCTCTACATAGGCAT
This sequence comes from Cacajao melanocephalus, assembly GCA_963573385.1. Taxonomy (NCBI): domain Eukaryota; kingdom Metazoa; phylum Chordata; class Mammalia; order Primates; family Pitheciidae; genus Cacajao; species Cacajao melanocephalus. The sequence goes on from CAUYLG010067079.1 coordinate 67,723, forward strand.
AGAAAGTGTTCTCTCCCAAGGATCTGTCTTCCTCCTCCTCTATCCTCTTCTTCTTCTCCCCCGTCTTCCTTCTTCCTCTTCTTCTTCTTACCTTACGTTTGAGAGCAAGCAAGCAAGAAACATTTAGAGAATACTACATATTGCAGAAGAATTTTACATGCTCTGTAGGGAAAATATATATATATATATCCCAGCTGCTTTTTCTACTATAAAGGGCTTTCATTACGGTGATTCATGCAGTAGGTCTGTTTTGGTTGTCACTTGGGTGCTATAGATTAAAGTTTTCTGATCTTTTTGACTCAAGGTCAAAGTAAAAGAATAGATTATTGCAAATAAGGGGGGCATTTGTTGAAAATAGACACTGTTTTTGGTTTTGGAGGTACAATGATGAATTAGACATGGCCCTTGCCTAGGGAGAGGTGTCTTATAGTGACAGAGAAAGGACGCACAACTCTCTCACGTTGCAATGGCCAACAGAACTCCCACATAGAGAAGGGGCTTTCTGGTAGGATCATTGCTATATGGTCTGAGTCAGCCTTATTGTTTGTTTTTGTCTTGTTTAATAGACAAGCTGGGATTCAGCTCAGCCTCCCCACCGTCTCACAGTGTGAGTAGGTTGCCTGGAACTCGGAGTGCCCCAGGCACACTGGAGCAAGAACCAGAAGAAGGGGTGGGTGGTGCACATGGGTGGGAGTGAGTAGATGGACATGCCTGGTGTTCTGTCCAGAGGTCAAAATGGCCCCTAATACAGCATCATGGACAGGAAGGAATGGCAACAGGATGGGCATGAGGGGGAACATGCTGGACAGCAAGCTCAGTGACGTCTGGAGAACAGAGGAAGCGGGAACAATGGGTGATCTCTCTCATAAGCAGCACCATTTCCTGGTTTCTGAGCTGAGCACCTCTGAATTACAGCATCCCCTTGTCATTGACTAGTTCTCTGGCCTTGAATAACCATCTCACTTCCCTTCCCAATTGGGAGCCTCAGTGCCCTCGTAAAACATTGGCACACCACATAGGGCAATTGTGGTGGGCAGCAGATGGAAACGATTTCAGTCGGTGGTGGGTTGAGCAGTGCACTGGCCCAGGTGCACCCGGGTGCACCCAGGACTCCCCTGGCTGTTGAGCAGGGCACTCATCTCTCTCTCGTTGGTTCTGTGTTCTAGGAATAGAGCTGTGCCCTCCTGGAAAACGGTTCATGATTACGATGGTGGCGAGCTTCGTGGCCATGGCGGGGCAGTTCCTCATGCCCGGGCTAGCCGCCCTGTGCCGGGACTGGCAGGTGCTGCAGGCCCTCATCATCTGCCCCTTCCTGCTCATGCTGCTGTACTGGTCGTGAGTATCCTCTGTATGGCACCCTGGGCTGGTGTGTCTGCACGTGCTTCCTGAAGGCCCAGCCCTGGGCAGGACAGACGATCCCCAAACTTCCCACTTATTTCAGCTTGTGGTTCTGTCTGAGAAGGTTTTCCTCCCTTTTTAAACAATTTTATTTTTTAAACTTTCTGTCTTAGAAGTGTTCAGATATATATAGTAGTAGACAGAAGAGTGGAATAAGGCCCCCATCCCCTTCACCCACCTCCAAAAATCTGCAAGTCTACTGGTCAGTCTGGTTTCACACTTACTTGCTGCCCACCCCACGGGGTTATTCTGACATGAATTATTATGAATAGATTTGCAGGGAGGTGGGGGTCTTGTGTTGGGAGGGGGAAATTTGGAGACATTAAGGGAGTGATTTAGAAAAGCTCCCCTATCTCTTCTAGGTGACGGGTAGGTAACCTTCAGCCTGTGGGCCAAATCGGTCCCACTGTCTGTTTTTGTAAATAAAGTTTTATTGGAACACAGCCATGCTCATGTATTTACATAGGTATTACCTGTGGCTGCTTTCTGGCTATACACATAGTTGAGTGGATGCAGCAGGATGCTGTGGTATAAAGCTGAAAATATTGACTGTCTGGTCCTTTACAAAAAATAGCTTGCCCACCCCTGCTCAATATCAGTCCAATATGTGTTTTTGAACCAAGAGTAACTTTAAATGTTTTGATTTGCTAGTTTTGGGGGGGAAAAAAACACTAAACACACTGGTATATGGGGTTTGACTAGGGCAACTGGGTTTTTTAAAAAACTCACTAGGGAATTAATGTTGAGTCAAGGTTGAAAACCACTGCTCCATGGATAGAGAGATATTTACCCAAAAAATGATTGTTTTACCTTTTTATAAATGCTTTTTTTCTTCCTTTCCCTTCCTTCCCGTCCCCCTCCATGATGATACTCTCACCTCACCTACAAGTAGATTATGCATGTGACACTGTATTGCTACTATTTAGTCAACAATGAAAACCAACTTTCTGGCCATGCAGTCAGCGGTGTCCTTACTTTAAGGCTTCTCTAGAGCCAAGCCTCCTTTGCTCAGGTGCCTGGGAGGGGAGAAAGCACCTACCTTTTGGTTTAGTGGTACTGCCTCCCATCCCCTCCCTGGTAATGTACCGCAAGGGTGCAGGTGCATTTCCCCAAGAGCCTGGGTCTTGCTCCCTGTATCGTGAGGACCTTGGCAGCAGCATAGGGCCAGCAATAGCAGATAGGAAGAGGCCACCTGCCAGAGACTCCACTCAGCAGCCGCAGCTGCCAAACCTGGGCTCCTCTGCTGGGGCCCCCTCCAACTCTTGTCCAAAGTCAGACATTCAGACCCTTCCCACAGCGCAGGTATGTTCCAGGAGAGCCTTTGTGCCCCAGCAGGGCCTTAAGGGGCAGAGAATGAGCAATAGTTTCCCTGGATAAGGATGGAGTGGGCAGCTCTCTTCCTTTCATCTCCTAAGGAAGCCTTTCTGCCCCCTCCCTTGTGGCAGCCTTTGCTGGGCTTAGCTGTTTCGGAGTTCAGGGGCGCTGATTTATCTAACAAATGCTTTTCTGTGCTTCCTGCTGTACCAGGCACAGATGGCAAGCACTTTGTGATAGTAAATTGTTCCACCCCATATCTCAGCAGCCCATCGTACACAGGACAGAACTGTGGTCCCCCGACCCCTGCTGGCTCATGTCAGAGCCTGGACCTGAAGCAGGCTGGCTCTTGTCACACCTGGCTCCTGTCTTCCCCTGCCTAGCCACTAGTCCTTGTTTGCTCTTTAGAGATACAGCACTCCAAAGCACTAAGTATGCTGCTGGGCATCCTGGTACATGCAATAAATACTTGCTCATTAGAGGAAAGCAAGCAACTTTCAATATTTTGCCACCAACAGCTGGTCATGCTGGCTGGTGCTACAGCTCACCCCCTGTCCCCAGCAGGCCCCTGTCTTCCCTCAGCTTCCATCCCTCATCCCCACCCCGGCAGATCCTCTCTGCCACCTCCTCTGCTGCTGGTCTGTACCAGGGTTCTCTCCTAGGCTGGAAGAACAGGGCATACCCTATTGGCAACTCATACTCCTGGGAGGGCAGACAGGGTTGTTTCCCTCACCCAGGCTCTGCTCCCACCTGTCCCAGGCAGGAGGACACCTGATGGGGAGACGTGGCAGAGAAGGTTTTTCTGAAGCAGCTCCAGTTGTGCAGGGCTGACCTGCATGAGAAGGGCTGGGTTTTGTTTTTGTTTTTGTTTTTTAAATTTTAGAAACATATTGAGGTCTATTGATAGGCAAGGTAAGGCATTCATTTATTTAAATATATTCTAAAACCTCAGAAAAATTCTTTGAAATACACAGTTTTAAAAACAAATCATAGGCTGGGCACAGTGGCTCATGCCTGTAATCTCAGCACTTTGGAGGCTGAGGTGGGTGGCTCACCTGAGATCAGAAGTTTGAGACCAGCCTGACCAACACGGTGAAACTCCATCTCTACTGAAAATACAAAAATTAGCTGGGCGTGGTGGCATATGCCTGTAGTCCCAGCTACTTGGGAGGCTGAGGCAGGAGAATTGCTTGAACCTGCTAGGCAGAGGTTGCAGTGAGCAGAGATTGTGCCATTGCACTCCAGCCTGGGCAACAAGAACAAAACTGTCTCAAAAACAAAACAAAACAAATTGTATAGCTTTTGAAAAGACATCTAGGGGACTTGCAGAAGTAAATGTGTGTGCATGTGTGTGTGTGTGTGTATGTGCCTGTGTGTGTGTGAGGACAGTGGTTCCCAGGTGCTCTGCCTCCCGCTTACAGCTCCAGCTTTGCAGTCTGGGTAGAGCTGGCCCAGTGACTAGCTATGCTGCATTCAGGCTGCTGCACACCTCTCTGAGCCCCCATTTTGTCATCTCTGTAAAAAGTGGATCATAATAGTTCTTACTTCATGGGGTTGTTTTGAAGACTGAAATAATGCGTGGAAAACACGTGCATGGAGGCGCAGTCTGAAGGCAGCTCGGATGTGGAGCCTGGAGCTCTGCCATTTAATAGCTGTGTGACCCTGAGCAAGTCGTTTAATCTCTCTGTGCCTCAGGTTCACCAGCTGAGTCATCATGGTCAATAATGGGGTTGGGAGGAAGTGAATTAATGTATGAGACATTTAGAATGGTGCCTGTCACTTAGTGCCATATGTATGTGAACTGCCATGATAATCATAATTATTTTCATGTTTATATTACTAAGGTGCTTAGTACGTCTGCTCTATAAATACTCCTAAATATTAAATATTAGTCACTACTGTTACTATTATTGCATCCTCTTAATATATATAGGAGTCTGGGTGTAATGGGGCCAGGTTAAAAACATTGGTGGTGAGAAATGTAAACCACCTTTGCCTACCAGCCTTAAAACTCTGCTAGAATTATTGGCTTTAAAAGCCAGTCATTGCCCACTGTTTTTTTATCGTCTTCCTCCCATCTGCTGCAGTGGGTTCTGTTGCTTGACAGGATGAAGTGGCCTGCTGGGGAGAGGGGGTGAGCTGTAGCACCAGCCAGCATGACCAGCTGTTGGTGGTAAAATATTGAAAGTTGCTTGCTTTCCTTTAATGAGCAAGTATTTATTGCATGCCCCAGGGTGCCCAGCAGCTTACTTGGTGTTTTGGAGGGTGGTGTCTCTGAAGAGCAGACAGGGGAGCACGTACGTTAACAATGACTAGAAACCAAGCTGCACAAGGCACAGTCCCCAAGGGGTGGCTTCTTGGGGTAGGGACAGTAAAGACAAAAGTGTGGGGACTGGCCAGAAGAGATCTTCTGTTCGAGATGGCAGACTGAACAGACAGGGACCCCTCCACACACACTGGCAAATGCTGGATACAATACAGCGCTTTTTACAAGTGTGACGCTGAGCTCCGGTGCAAGAAAGGGAAGTTCCAGGCCAGGCATGGTGGCTCACACCTGTAATCCCAGCACTTTGGGAGGCCAACATGGTGGATCACCTAAGGTCAGGAGTTCGAGACCAGCCTGATCAACATGGAGAAACCCCATCTCTACTAAAAATACAAAATTAGCCGGGCATGGTGGCGTATGCCTGTAATCTCAGCTACTCGAGAAGCTGAGGTAGGAGAATCGCGTGAATCCAGGAGGCGGAGGTTGCAGTGAGCTGAGATCACACCATTGTACACCAGCCTGGGCAACAAGAACAAAACTCCGTATTAAAAAAAAAGAAGAAGAAGAAGAAAGGGAAGTTCCCAGGGGTCAAACCAAGGAGGGAATACCAGCAGGAGCAGACACCAGGGCAGCTCCCAGGGCATCTGCACCAGAGAGGAGCATGAGGAGCCTGGGTTTGAACACCTGCCGGGGGCTAGCGCTGAGCTCCCAGGCCTCTGATGCAGTTAGAGCTGAGCTCCTTCAGTCAAGCCAGGAGGCAAAACTGTCAATGGCCACAGGACTGGGAGATCTTTGCTTGCCACAGGGACTCAGCCCAGAGCTGGAAGACTGCCTTGGACTGTGGGCAGAAAAAGATTCACCCAAAGAAGTTGGAGCCTTGAAGTCTGGACCACACAGGGCTGTGTGTTCCAAATTCCAGGTGCTCCCTGAGGCTAAATATCAATGGAAGAACCCGTGAAGCTCATTGGACTCCTCAGGGTCCAAAACAGAGCCTCCCACAGAGGTATTCAGAACTCATGCAAAAGAAAAATCTCTTTAAAGATGAGCTCACAGGCAGAGTTCACAGATCCACGGGAAAACCACCATGAGGGCCAAAACCTATAGACTGGGGAGTGTGCCTCTCAGGAACTGTGGAAGATACAGGAATCTGAAAGGACAGTGAAGGGAGCTGATATTTGTTAAGCAGCCACACCACCTCATGCTGTCCTCAATGCCAGGCATTCTAGATACCTCTCCAGAATGAGCCCCCGATCGCCTGAAAAGCACATTGTGGGGCAGAGTTGGGCGGGAGCCTGAAGACCGCATACTCACAAACATGTGAGGAACATGCCTTTTTTTTTTTTTTTTTGAGATAGCATTTCACTCTTGTCATCTAGGCTGGTGACAATGGCCACAGCGACCTCGGCTCAGGGCAACCTCCACCTCCCAGGTTCAAGCGATTCTTCTGCCTCAGCCTCCCGAGTAGCTGGGACTACAGGCGTGCGTCACCACGCCTGGCTACTTTTTGTATTTTTAGTAGAGGTGAGGTTTCACCACGTTAGCCAGGATGGTCAATCTCCTGACCTCGTGATCCGCCCGCCTCAGCCTCCCAAAGTGCTGGGATTACAGGCATGAGCCACCGCACCCGGCCAAACATGCTTTTAAATAGCATTACATACCAAGTAGGGTGGTCAGGAGAGACCCCTCTGAGGGGCTGATGTTCATGCTGGGGCCTAAATATTTGGCAAGAGGAAGTCACACAAACTTCTGGGTGGAAAAGTGTCCTAGGCAAATGGGAACAGCCAAGGCAAAAGCTGGCTTCCGCTCAGCTTATCCTGGAACAAGGAGAGAATGGCCAGCGTGGCAGGAGCATGGTGGACAAGAGGGGGACGGAAGGTGACTCAGAAAGGCAGGTGGAGTCAGACCCTATTGGTCCTGAGGAGCACGGGCTTGTTCTACAAAGACATAAGACGCACAAGAGGGTCTTGAGCAGGGGGTCATGTGCCCTGGATTGGGCTCTGTGAGGACCCATCTGTCTGCTTTGTGGAGAAGGCGTGGAGCCAGGTGAGGGCCAGGGCAGAGGCAGGGTGCATGCTGGGCTGTGTGACATCCTGGTGCCTGCATTAGGGAAGGCCGGGTGTCACTTGCAGAGGGCTGATTTGAGAGATGCTTTAGGAGTGGCCCTGGTGAGACTTGCTGATGGATCTGAGGTGACTCTCAAAGGTGAGAGAGGAGGCAGTGACAGCAGCTGGGTCCGTTTCCTGAGATGGGGAGGCCAGAGCTTTAAGAAACATGGATGCTCAGGAGGGTTGGAGCCTGAAGTCCTGTCCTGCCATCCTACTGTGGAGGGTGACAGCGTGAGGGGACCAAGAGGCTTGACTGAGGCTGCAGCCTGTGTTAAGATGTGGTTTTATTATGATCCAGGTAGAGTGAGGTCAGCGGGCCAGGAGACAATTGCCATTGAAAGATCATTTATTACTCTCAGTTCCCAGGTAAAGGGGGCACTTGGGGCTACACAGGGCCTCCCGGGAAGCACCAGGGTAGGTCAGGAGGCAGACGGTGAGGGGAAAACATGGGTAGGAGCCATTACTGTGGTTTCTGCAGGCAGAGCAGGTGAGGCAGGCTACGCAGGTTTAGTTTTGGTAGTTTGATCATTTCTGCAGCTCGTGGGCATAGGGCTGTCCCTCGGGTCTGGAACCTGGCCCCGGGGTGACTGGGGAAGGTGGATAGTGGCCCACATGTGAGAGCCCAGTACAGAAAGTGGGTGTCGGCTATGGATGGGTTGGTTTGCATGTGAAAAGTGCACTTGCAGGTGAATCTTTTGCTCTGTCTAGGAATTAGCCAACCCTGGGAGGAACAGCCTCTCTAGAATCAGCAAGGCCCCAGATGTCAAAACATTAGGAAATACAGAAAATACAAAAGCTTGATTAATATGCAGCAACTGCAGGGTTCCAGAATTCTGGACTGAAGTGACCCCAAGAGTGGAGACGCTGGCCAGGCAGCAGCGTGATGCACCCAGAGACTGGACAGACGTGGCAGGGGTGCAGTGAGTGCAGGAGCTTCTCCAGTGACAATGGGAAGATGGGACGCATGAATGATTTATGCCCCAGCAAGTAGAGCCAAGATAGGCGAGCAGTCATTGCACAAGCTGCCGGGGGATGCTTATAATATGTTGAGCCTTCTGGGCCGTGGCAGGACCGGCTGGGCTTTAGGTGAAGGAAGAGCTGCAGAAGCCGGTGGCCAGAGAATGGGAGGGCACGTGCTTGGGCATTGGTACTCTTGTGTGCTTTGCAGAGTCAAACTTGAGCACTTAGTTGTGAAGGAAAAGCAGCAGAGGAGAGAGTACTTGTGAATGTTTTTCAACTGAAAGTAAACCCCGTCAAAGCAGTAATTCCACTGATGGATGCAGATGCCTGAAGAGAAAGGCACCATTAGTCATATTCCTCGGCATTTATTATCACTCAGTAAAGAGTGGCAGGGCTTCAGCGCTCATCTAGAAGGAAGTCATACCAACTGATCCTTCTTCCAGAATAAACGTGAAATCCTTCCAGGGTCACAGCCAACAAGTGAAGGGTTGGGAGGAGATGCAAGATCCAAACCACAAGAAGAAGGGAACATCTAGGAGTATCTGGGAGGATTTCCACTTAGATACGCTGGGAAGATAGGTGGCCAGGGGTGCCGGGATGGAAGAGGGAGCTGGGTGCAAGGGCTGCCTCTCCTGTACATACTGGGGAAAGGTGCCCCTTTTGAGTGTCTACAGCCTGCACCAGGTGTATGGCTTAATGACAGAGCTCCCCCCTCAGCTGGGAGTCCTTCTGCAAGACACAGCCAGGTCATGGTCAAAACATTAGGACAAACAGAAAATACAGAGGCTTAATTAATATGTAGTAGACACAGGGTTCCAGAATTCTGGAATGAAGTGACCCAAAAGTGGAGATGCTGGCCAGGAAGAGGGGGCAGCGGCAGCAGCATGATGGACCCAGAGGCTGGACAGGGAGGTCCAGGTCTGTAATATATTAGAACATCTTAGAAAACCACAGCATGGAAGACCAGGAAGGTAATATTTGGGACAGGGTGACATCAGTTTTCCTGCACAGGAATTCACTGTTGAGGAACGACAAAGGAGGGAGAAGGCTGCTGGAGAGGCTGCCCACGTGGTGTTTATCTAAAGTGGTTTGGAGGAAGTCACAGGAAGTAAAGGTTTCTAGAGATAATGGAGATGTGAGTGCCACTCTCTCAAAACGTTGGTGCCTGCATCACCTTTCCTCACCAGGTGAATTAAGGATACTGAGTACACAGTATCATTTATAACACAAAAATTTGCAGCTGGGCGTGGTGGCTCATGCCTGTACCCAACACTTGGGGAGGCTGAGGCAGGAAGATCACTTGAGCAGAGCAATTCGAGACCAGCCTGGGCAACTTAGTGAGACCCCATGTCTACAAAAAATTTAAAACATTAGCCAGATGTGGGAGTGCATGCCTATGTCCCAGCTACTCAGGAGGCTGAGGTGAGAGGATCACTTAAGCCCAGTAATTCAAGGCTGCAGTGAACTATGATTGTACCACTTCACTGCAGCCCAGGTGACAGAGCAAGACCCTGTCTCTTAAAAAACAATGTGCTCATCTGCTCTAAGAATAGGTGCAGGATTTTGATGCTAATTCAACAAGCTCCCCAGTGAGGGCTCTCAGCCCAACATGCGAGTGCTTAAAGCAGTATTTTCTAGGGGTGGAGGTGTCATCGTAAGCAAGGCAGACAGCCCTGCCCTCGTGAAGCAGTGGGGCAAGGAAAGAAAACATTGCACTTGGACATCTGATGCCTCCCTCGTGGCAGACACAGGCACTGTGGCATTGGTTGAGTGTGTCTTAACTTTTTAAGAGATACGCTTTTCCTCAAATCAGCTGCACGCTGCTTCTGTGTGAAGATGTATTAACCATAGTACTCTCGAATTCCTTAGCCCTTCCTGGATCCAAGGAACAGAGGGTTGGGGGATTTATTCCTGTTTGTAAGTGGGGAAACAAAAAAATGAAGAAAGCTTCATCAAATCACTCACAAGTGTGGGGAAAGCACTAAAAACTGGTTTGCAAATGTCAGTGGTTCTCAAAGTGCAGCCCCTAAGCCAGCAGCATCAGCAGCCCTTGGGAATTTGTTGGAAACCCTGATCTCACGCCCAGCCCCTGCCCCAGGCCTGCTGAAGCAAAGCTCTGCGGTGGGCCTGGCAGCCTGTGTTTTAAGAAGGGCTCCGGAGACGCTGCTGAGCCCTGCTCAGGGAAGCACACTTAGGACCCAACATATTTTGAAAAAGGGTGGTAAGCGGCAAAAGAAGATCCTATGAGTCAGCTGCATAGAACACACACTTTTCATACATGAAGATCCTATGAGTCAGTTGCGTAGAACACACACTTTTCATACATGAAAGAGGGTTCGAGCCTCTGTAGTGAAATGAAACCGATGTCATCCTCTAAGGGTCTGTGAGATCTGATGGTCCTGTCCAATTCCATGATGAGAACGGATGTCCTGACCATCTCAGACAGCAGAAGTCATGTGTATTCCTGGAAGTGATGAAAGAAAGTAAAATAAGCTGGGTCCTGGCTCTACGCGTTTCCTCTGTGCTGTGGGGACACACACACATGCAGGCACGTTGTGGAGTCTTCAGTCACAGCAGTGTTCCAGGTTCAGAGAAGGGAAGGCTTGCCCAGCCTGCTCCCTCGACCTCCCCACAGGCACAGAGGGGGCATCTTGCTGGCAAAGTGCTTTCCACACCCAAACCCATCCCTCCAAGCCTGCAGGAAGCATGTGGGTGCAGTTTTCTTGTACTTTCCCCCAGGACTTTTAATCAGGTGCATGGCTATTAGAAAAAGATTGTCACCTGGAGCCTACCTAATGTGTGTGTGTTGCATGAAATGCCTGGAGAAAGAAATGCAAAGGGCCGAGTGTGTGAGGCTGATGAATTATTAACCGCGCTCTGTTTGGTTGGAATTTCACTGTGACAAGAGGAAAGAACTGCTGGCAATCGGCGTGATCGTCAAAAGCACCTGGGAAAGCAGTAAGAATATAATAAGTCGTATGGGAAATAATGAGGAAATTACAGAAGGATCAGGCTGCACTGCGTAACATTAGAGAGTAAGGAACAGAACCGACAAATGAAGAGCTAAACCTTAGCGTGGAGGACGTGAGAGTGCACTGCCGTAAAGGACACTGGCTGGGAGGAAGACACTCCCAAGGCTGACTGTGTAGAAACTCCTAGAAAAAAATGGACATGCTAAGAGGAGTTTAATATTTTTTAATTTCAAAAAGAAAGCTGTTATAAAACATTTAAATGGCCTCAGGTTAGATGAATGCCTCATTTAAAAAAAACACAATTCCAATATGTAAATAGCCCTAATTTTGTGGCTCTTTTAAATATCATTAAAGATATTTTGGTCAGAATAATGCCGATTTTTAGCATCTCTTGAGGGTTTGTTTCTTAGACCCTGCTAAGCACTTTACATAACTTAGCTCCTTAAATCTTCCTGAAGACCCTCTGAGGTAGATACGAGGATGGCCTGCAGTACAGGTGAGGAAACTGAGGCACAGAGAGATGCGGTGTTGCCGAGGCCCCATGGCTATTTTATTGACCACCTGCCCTAATAGGGGCTCAATAAAAATGTGTTAAGTTGATCAATTAATTTTGCTTCTTTTCATTGTTGAAATGACTTTTTTTTTTTTTTTTTTTTTTTTTTTTGAGACAGAGTCTTTATCTGTCACCAGGCAGGAGTGTGCAGTGGCACAATTTCCACTCACTGCAACCTCTGCCTCCTGAGGTCAAGCAATTCTCCTGCCCCAGCTTCCCAAGTAGCCAGGACTAGAGGTGCCCGCTACCATGCCGGGCTGATGTTTTGTATTTTTAGTAGAGATGGAGTTTCACCATGTTAGCCAGAATGGTCTCGATCTCCTGACCTCGTCATCCACCCACCTCGGCCTCCCAAAGTGCTGGGATTACAGACGTGAGCCACTGCTGCCAGCCTGAAATGACTTTTAAAAGACCCTTTAAGAATTTTTATACATACATAATCCAGCAGGTATCAGCCTTTTTTTTCTTGCCCAAACACACTTGACAGACACAACATCTCTGTCAAAAACAGTTTTATTTTTAAAAAGGGGCAAAATTCTGCATTATACAAAGAGACTCTACAGAAAGAATAAGTGCTGTGGGATCCCTGCGTGAGAGGCAGGAAACTGAATTCAGTTACGGCAACAGTTAAACCACGCAGGAAAATGCTGTCCTCAAAGGAAAATGGAAGAGCTGAGTCATGAAAGCCATGCTGTCTCTGGGAGCTTGAGTCAATAGGCAATAATTATTTTTACAAGTTATCCAATAATCAATTTGAGAGATTGATAGGAAACATCAAAAAAATTTTTGGGTCAAATCTTGTTTGCCTATAAACTATCTAGGTGGGAGAAAGATTAGGTAATACTGACAAAAGGCAGATGTGGAAATAAAATGGTATCCCATATTCAGTCATGAAAATGGAGCAATTAAAAGTGAGATTGGAATGCTTTTTGTAAGTTGGTATTTTGGGATTTGCTGATGGCATGGAATTTTAGGGAGCCCTCAGGCTATGCGCCTCAGAGATTGTGTAAGACAGTAGGAACCCCTGCGTCAACACAAACCTGCAAGTAGAAGTGGAGAGACTCCTGTGGAGGGGAAGGGAGTGTCCAGCCTCTGCTCTGGAGGCCAGTGTTGCTGTCCCCAGTGCCAGCCTTTGTCCTTCCTGTCCCATGCTAAGATGTGCCCCAAGAGTCCATCTCACCACCCTGCTCCCGCCAGAAGCTGGGGTCGCTCCAGGCCAACTTGAGATGCACTGCAGCTTTGAAACGGGCAGAGTGCAGCCAGGGTGCGTCTGCGTGTACATGTGTGCACAGGTGCAGATGTGCACGTGCGTGCGCTCTGTGGGGTGGTGGGGCTGGGCTTTTGGCAACTGACAGAGGCCAAGTGGGTGACAGGTGTCCAGGGCCAGTTGCTAGGGTGTTGATAGGCTGGAGTGAGGGCGGTGGGGACCCAGCCACCTGTCTGCTTGGCCTTAGGGCCTCTGGCAGAGCACACGGCCAGTACCTGAAGAGTGGCAGTCCTGAGTGTGATCAGGAAAGCCTCCCTCAGCCATCAGAATTGCCTAAGGTGTCATGACTCGTTTCATTGGGAGGTGGGGCTGCTGACAGAGTTGTCGATAAAATTCTGCGTAGAAGCAGAAGCAAGAGTCCCCTTATTCCTCTGCCCACTTACCTCCTCACATTGTTTTACAACATCAAACTTTTAAAAAACCATTTGTGAAAATGCCAAATTAATCCCCCTACCACATTATATTTTGAAGGTTCTGTGTGCCTTATATTTTCTGCAGCCTGATAATTGCTTCTACGGATAAATGAGTGAAAGGTGCAGATGGAGGGAGAAAGTTAACCCAGCTACATTAAAGGTTACAGATTGTAGGTAAATCTGTAACTGGACTCTATTCATCCACTTATAATATGAATTGAGGGATGTTTTAAATTTATGCTGATTGTTATACATTTAGAGGTGGTCAATCATGAAAAAAAGTCTGACTCCAAAGGCGTTTTAGGCACTGACTTCATTTGGTCTGGCAAAAGCCTAAAGTGGCATAAGTGCATTTATTGATTGTGTTGCCAGGAGCAGCGTCTTCTTCACCTTTCAGAAAGAGGCAACAGCAGCATTAACCCTCCATCCGCCCTGGTCTACAGATGTGGGGAAACTGAGGCCTGAAGGAATAAGGCGACTTGCCCAAGGCTACAAAATTGGTACACAAACCCAGGGTTCCCAGGAGATTCCCACCATGATTTTTCTAGAACAGAAAAAAGTGTGTATCACTTTGAAAGACAAAAGCGACAACAGGATTCTGAGCTTTTGTAACAGATACATTAGCTGGATAGTCATTTAAATTATAAAAATACTTTTTCTCCCGACAGATTTTCAAGGAATTCATTTGCCTTAGGAAAACCTTGAGGTCTAACCATCCTCAGAGCCTATCTTTATTCGATTTCATGATACTCATCCCTTCTCTCTCAATTCTGACATTTAATGAAAGCCACCTCATTGTTTTAATGCCAAACAGAACCAACGTTTAAAAAATCCAAGTGGAAGATTATGTACAGAATCCAAGATTATATTTTTTGCAAAAGTTTTGAACCAGAAACTAAAGATACTCCCCAAACTGGTACTTAATTCAACTTTAGCCTTTATTATTTTTTTAGAATCTCATAACACTCTGATACTTGACAACACCCCAAAGCGTCAGCGGCTAGAATCACCCTCACTGCAGCTGACAGCCCTTCTCACATCACATTCAGGGAAATCTCATCTCCATGATGCCTTTTGAGATTCTCCTCCCTCCCCCGGCCCCTACTCTGTGTCCCCTACTCTGTGCTGGGAAGGCCTATTTGATAGAAGCTCCTCCTTTATTGGGCATTTTTATTAATTTACACATTTTTGCCCCAACTAGACAGTGAGCTCCTTGGGGCCCAGACACTGTGTTTCGTCTCCAGGCCAGCTCATCTGCAGCAGGCGGATGGTGCCCAGTACATGTTTATCCCGTGAATGGCGTCACGTGGAACCACAGACAGCAAGACACACCTGTTTGCACAGGTATCGCCCTAAAACTAAATATTTTGAAAAACAAATAAAGGAATGACTTAAGGGTAAAATTAATAAGTGTGGCAGTTCATCTTATTTCCTTCCTGTATTTTCTTTTTGAGTAAATTGCTAGTACAGTATGTTAACTAGGGTAGACGTGCATCTTATACAGAGAATTGCGAAGCTGGCGTTTCATCAGAGCGGGTGTTAAGTGAATTGGCAAGAAGGCGGCCAACATAGTATACTTGTCTGTCAGCGACTCCAACTGGATAGAGGAATAATTCGTTTTATTTTTAGACATCAAGGAAAAATGATCAACCTCGTAGTGTTTCACAGTATTGAGTTTTAATTACAGATTCCACTGAGCGATTATTCAGGTTACAGGGATGTATAACAGACCCATGAAATGTAAATCAGATGGGCTTGAAACGTAGCCAAATCTCCACTCCAAGAAAGAGGGCAGAGGTGGGAATGCAGACCACAAGCAACACACTGCTGTTAAATCATAAATTACCCTGTGCTGTGCCGGGTGCCCCAGGAGAGACAGGGCACTCCAACTTGAACTGCACGCTCACACTCAGTTTTGAGAAGCGACAATGTGGTGCTATCAAGAAAACACAGAGAAATTTCCCTGCCTTGATACAGTAACATCGTGTACATCATGCCATTGGGGAAAAGTTCCACATAAACACATTTTCCATAGAAGTCTCTAAGAACCAGCGCTTTCGCATAGCTAGTTTGGGTAGGACTCTTTGTAAAATACATTTTTCCTGCTGTATAAGCAATGCTGCATTCATGGTGTGATGTAGAGAAAACTCTACTGGTCTAGGGGCCTTCAGCCCCGGGTTCCAGTCCTGCCTCTGCCATTCACGAAGCCCCGGGCAGGGCACTGGCACAGCCAGGTGCCAGTCATCTGCCAGGCAGTGAGGGGCTGGGTTAAATGCGACCTGGAGACCTCCTTCTGACTATAGCTCCATTTTGTAACATTGCCTGTCCCCTGTGAACAATTGGAGAGCCATCCCTGTGGCAGCAGGTACTTCTGTGTGACAGTGGTGTGATCCTTCAGAAGCATCTCTGTATGAAGCTCCAGTACCCCCGAGGAGGCTGGACGCCTGTGCACAGTTGGCCTGCTGCCTCCCACCACCTGCTTGTCAGCCCGCAGTCCTTATGACGAACAGGCGCCACTCTGCTTGGAGGCCTCTTCCCAGCGCTTATGGCCTGTGGCTTTCTCACCAAGGATTCTGTTGTCTGAGTGAAGACCCTGGCCACTCCTCTGTAAAGCAAGTCTGTGCTTTCAGTGAGTGGCCTGAGTAACTTCTACATTCAGTCAGAGACCCTTTTTACTTAATTTCTGATTCTTAGCTCTTTTCATTTTTCTTTTTATTTTCATTTTGAGACAGGGTCTCACTCTATGGCCCAGGCTGGAGTCCAGTAGCACAACCTTGGTCCACTGCAACCTCCGCCTCCTGGGTTCAAGCAATTCTTCTGTCTCAGCCTCCTGAGTTGCGGGGATTACAGGTGGCCGCCACCACGTCTGGCCAATTTTTGTATTTTTAGTAGAGACAGGGTTTTACCACATTGGTCAGGCTGGGGTCGAACCCCTGACCTCGTGATTCACTCGTCTTGGCCTCCCAAAGTGTTGGGATTACAGCCGTGAGCCACTGCACCCAGCCCATGCTGTGGTTTTATGTTAGGTTTTATGTCCCGAGTACACGCTGGAAAATGGCATGATTCACATTGTTGTGAGGTTCTGTCGACCTTGAGTTAGTGCCCTCTCCTCACAAGTAGGAATTCATGTGCTTTTATTCAAGGCCTCAGGAGATGAGCCACTGCGCATACCTGGGGGAACTATCTCTGGGCACCGGTGGGCAAACGTGTGCCAGTCTGGAAGGAAGGGCATTTTTAGAGTGAGACTGGCATTTTTCACTGAGATGTGGGGGCAGTGTGTCATAGTGGAGGAGGGACCTGGAGATGCAGGTGCGAGTCGTTGCCCTGAATACAATTTAGAAGGACACGTGCCCAGCTGGAGAGGGCTTAGCTGTGGAGGATGGGAAGGTGAGTACCAGGCACTGGGATTGGGGTGAGCAGTATCAAGGTGGGGGCTTTCTTCTTCTCTGTAATATTTTCTTTTAATTGTGGTAAAATACACATAACATAAAATTTTCCACTTTAACCATTTTTAAGTGTACAACTCAGTGACCACGTCCACAACTCAGTGACCACGTCCACAACTCAGTGACCACGTCCACAGTGTTGTGCCACCATCTCCACCATCCATTTCTAGAACTTTTTCATCTTCCCAAACAGAATTGCTTGCCCATTAAACACTAGCTCCCCATTCCCCGGTCCCAGGTCCTGGCAGCCCCCGCTCCACCTTCTGTGAGTTGGACTCCTCTAGTGCCTCATGTGAGTAGAACCTCACGGTGTCCGTCTCTGTGCAGCTGGCTTATTGCAGGGCACAGTGTCCTCCAGGTTCACCAGTATTAGGCCATAGCAGGCGTCAGATCCTTTCTGTTCAAGGCCAAATCATATTCCATTGTACAGATGGACCACATTTTATCCATTCATTCATTGATGGAATCTGTAAATTTTTAGTTTTTAAATAGAGAATGCGTTTATCTGTGATGTGTGTAATTAATTCCATAGCCAAACTCTTGACTCCAGCGTCCTCTGCTGTAACTCACAGACGGTTACCGCTTCTGACTGCTGTGGGCAGTGTCACAAGGGGGGCTGTGCCAGCAGGTGCTCAGCACGCACCGTGGTGTGGTTCCTGTGCAGGTCTCACTGATCCGAGATCCGTGCCATATTGGACGCCAGTAAGGTCTGGTCCTAGTCTGTTGTCCAGCATACAAATATCCTGCAATGGAACGTCTGCAGGGCTCTGTGAGGAAGGACGACTGAAGGCTTAAGGCACTGGTATCCCAGTTGGGTTCTGCCTGCATTGAGTTCAGGCCAGTTCAGGTATCATGGCCAAAATACTTTAGGGGTTCTAGAATCATGAATGAAGATTGTAGACCTTCTAACCATCCCGAAGGGGTTTCTGAAAAGGGCTTGTGTCCAATCTGTCATTCGCCTTTAGACGAGAGGTCCACTAGACATGTCATCAGGAGGAAACAACCCTCTCCACAGTCCCCGAGTTCAACTGGAATGTGGGGGATCAGAGCATCAAGACCAACTGAGACCTGAAGCCAGTGAGGCCAGCTGCCTGGACGTGCTGCTGAGAACACAGGTTTTGTGCCCACCCTCACCTCGTCAGTAACCAAGTGCTGCCTGTGGCATAGCACTGCTGTGTGCCATCTGCTCAGCGTGTTCACGGTCCATCAGCAAACATCTACTGTGAGATCCTCCAAGTTAGCAAGCATCCTACTCACCCTAGAGGTGGAATCCTTGTGCCCCTCCATTGCTGTATCCACCCCGTGCTGGGGACGCTGGCACCTGCTTGGTGGGAAGGCAGCTATCTGCCTCTCTCTACCACTGGGGGATCGTAGACACACACAGCCCAGCAGCATCTCTGCCTGCTCCTTCCTGGTCCTGGGTGACCTTGGCTTGAACATTCTGCTCTAGACAGCATTCTTGTCCTGAACAGCTCTTTAGAAGCAAGGAGAAAAATACTATCCACCCTGTATCTGAGTAACCTCTGCAGGGTTCTCTGTCCTTCTCTGCCTCTTGCTCCCCACATGGGGTTTAGGGCTTGGAGGGTGAGTGGAGACTTTTAGTTCTGCACACGTCCTTCCCACAGAAGCCCTGGGGATCAGTGAGCTGGCCAGCTTAGAGCAATCACTTGTTGGGTGTGAAGGCTGGGCTCCTTTAGGTCTTCCCAGCTTGACGGTCTCTCCAGTCAGGCTGTCGGTTTAAATCCCAGCTCTGCTGTTGAATAGCTGTATAATCCTGGGAAATGTATTTGAACATTCTTTGCCTGAGTTTTCCCATCTGTAAAGTAGGGATAATGATAGTACCACCACATAGTAAAGAATTAAATACTTACAGCTTTAGAAACTTCTGTTCTACTCCTGTGGCTTCAAGGAAGCCCTTTGCTGCATGAACTGTCTTTTTCCCTTACCTGTGATATAGTTTGTATATGAGTCTTCTCCAAATCACATGTTGGAATGTGCCCCCAAGTGTTGGAGGTGGGGCCTGGTGGGAGGTGTTTGGGTCACAGGGATGGATCCCCCCAGTGATGACTTGCTGCCCTCCCCACAGTAATGAGCAAGCTCTCTCTATTAGGCCATTCAAGGACTGTTTGTTTGAAAAAGCCTGGCAGCTCCCCCTCTCTTGCTCCCTTTTTCACCCCATGACATGCCAGCTCCCCTTGTCGTCCACCATGAGTAAAAGCTTCCTGAGGCCTCACCAGAATCAGAGCAGATGTTGGTGCCATGCTTCCTTTACAGCCTGCAGAACTGTAAGCCAAATAAACCTCTTTTCTTTTTTTTTTTTTGAAATGGAGTTTCGCTCTTGTTGCCCAGGCTGGAGTGCAGTGGCATGATCTCAGCCCACTGCAACCTCTGCCTCCTGGGTTCAAGCGATTCCCCTGCCTCAGCCTTCCGAGTAGCTGGGATTACAGGCATACACCACCATGCCTGGCTAATTTTTTGTATTTTTAGTAGAAACGGGGTTTCTCCATCTTGGTCAGGCTAGTCCTCTTTTCTTTATAAATGACACACCCTCCAGAGCCTCCAGTGTTCCTTTATAGCAACTCAAACAGACTAAGATAGTGGGACTCCTCCAGTTTGCACCTCCCTTCCTGCACAGCCATCCTGGCCACAGCCGCTCTGACAGCCAACTTCAAGGCTTTCTCCCAGGGAAGCTGCTGTGGTTTCCATGCCTGGTCATATTTTATGGTTGCAGAAGTCATCCTCAAGGTCATTCTCTGGCCGTCTACATGTGACGATGCACCAGGCAGATGTGGCTCCAGCTACCCACCATGCTTCCTGATTTTTTGTTGAAAATGATCCATTTCTCTGAGGCTCAGCTCTGTTTCTCCCAAGTCCTGGGCCTTTGGCTGGCTTTTTAAATTTGCATGGCATTATTACATTATGTACTTGTCAGCAGAGATTTCATTAAGTTCCCATAATACAACCACACTGCACATTGTCCAAACTAAAACAACCATCTCTGGGCTTGCTCAGAGGCTGACAGGCCAATGAGTTCTTTATGATTTTGGAGCAAATTTAAACTCATGGAGTGCATCATAAAACTGAAGTATTCCCTACCTGCTCCCTTTGAGCTGGTGGCATTCTGGAACACCGGAGGAGGAATGCTCTCTGGAGTAGTACTTCCTGACTTCAGTCACTGGAGTGCCATCCAGGCAATATGGATTCACTGCTGTGCTGTGTCCACAGAGGTTAAGCGTATGAGCTCTCTCATCAGACTACCTAGGTTCAGATCCCAGCTCTGCCACTGAATAGCTGTGGAATCCTAGGCAATGTACTTGAACTCTCTTTGCCTGAATTTTGCCAAGTGTAAAATGGGAGTAATCATAGTGCCACTACTTAATGAACTGGAAAGCATTAGACACGGGGGAAGCTGGTGGAACCATGCCTGTTGGTCGTAAGTCCCGTCATGGGGAAGGTGATTGGCAGTGCTGCCTGCCTATGGTGACAGTAGTGTGGCTAAGGGGAGCCTGTCCCTCGTCTCATGCCCAGATCTCCTGGGGAGCGCTGTCTTTACTTCAGTCCACTCTAGTCCCGTGGCTGCTGCTCATCAGAGCCCATAAGGCTCAGGATCTTCTGCTACCTGGGCCCTGAGTCCCTCCTCTCCTCGCCTCTTCTCACCTCGTTCCCAACATTAGAGTTTATCAGCTTGCTGCTCTCTGAACACAATAAGTGCACTGTCCCACACCCCCATGCCTTACCTCTGGGTCCTGCCCCACACACCTCCAGCAGTATGAGGGGATACAGGGCCTGCCCTGCTGCCGCTCACCTTCCAAGACGGCCCAAGCAGAGCCCGGACTTTCCAGAGCCTCCCCTCACCAGCCCCTGGATCACCTACCTAGGAATGCCCCCACTGTAACCCACACCATGCAGGCTTCCATCCAACTTGCTCAATGGATTTGTCACTACACATCCATTTGAGATGACAATGTTCGGTACATATTAGAAAAAGCAATCTGGAGACCCATTGAAAGGTTGGGCTCCCAAAGAGGCCTATACTGACTTCTTAAATCCTAAGGTCACACCATGCATTTGTGAACAATACTATCCTTGAAATCGTTTCCATGAGCTTTGCAATTCTCAGAATCCCTCTAGAAGGGCACTTGCTCATCATCATTTCTCATAAAGACATTGATTTGCTGTTGTCAGTTTTTAGGTATCCAAACTGTGTTGTCTTTAGACCCAATTTGAGTATAACAGAGAAGAGTGAGTGGTCACTAAGGAGCAGGCAGAATCTCAGAGGCCTGTCTGCCCTTGCCCCACTGGGCTGCACACACGCCCTCCTGCCCCAGACTCTGATCTGTGCCTGTGGCTTTGAAGGCGGGGACAAGGAGAGACTTTTCTCCTGAAGGACAAGGGCTCTGTGGGCCCAGATAAGAAAGGGGAACAGCAGAATTGAATCCTTTCTGGGACTCAATGCCTGGACTGATGGAATTCCAGTAACTTCAGTGTCTGCCTGGTATCCACAATGCAGGCCTTTATCTTTGTAATGGCATCTGTTAAATTGACACATCATCATATAGTTTCACTACATTAAATGTATAGTGGTCACATCACAGCATGCAAAATATCCACCCTCTCAAACATTTATCATGTCTTTGTGTTGGGAACATTTGATATTTGAAACTATATGATATATTATTATAGTTATCCTACAGTGGAATAGAACACTAGAACATATCCCTCCTATCTCTTGTAATTTTGTATCCTTTAACCAATCTCTCCCTATTTCTCCCTTTTCCCTACCCTTCCTAGCCTCTAATATCTTCTGTTCTACTTTTCACTTCTATGAGATTACCTTTATTTAAGCTTCCACATGAGTGAGAACATGTAGTGTTTAACTTTCTGTACCTGGTTTATTCACTTAACATAATGTCTTTCAGTTCCATCCATGATGCCACAAATGACAGGATTTCATTCTTTTTTTACAGCTGAATAGTATTCCATTGTGTGTATATACCACATTTTCTTTTTCCAGTCATCTGTGTTGGATACCTAGGTCGATTTCACATCTTAGCTATTGCAGATAATGCTGTAGTAAACTCAGGGTGCAGATGTCTTTTTAACTGATTTCCTTTCCTTTGCATGAATGCCAGTAGCGGGATTGCTGGGTCGTGTGGTAGTTCTGTTTGTAGTTTTTTGAGGAACCTCTCTATTGTTCTCCATAGTGACTGTACTAGTTTACATTCCTACCAACATCATATAAGAGTTCCCTTTCTCCACATCCTTGCCAGCATTTTTTTTTTTTGTCTTTTTGACAATAGCCATCCTAACTTGAGTGAGTCAATACCTTATTGTGGTTTTGATTTTCATTCCCCTGATGATGAGTGATGTTGAGCATTTTTTATGTATATTTCTTGGCCGTTTGTGCCCTTTGAGAAATGTCTATTCAGGTTATTTGTCCATTTTTAAAATCAGATTGTTTCTTTTTTTGCTTTTGAGGTGTCTGAATTCCTTGTATATTCTAGATATTGATCCCCTGTTAGTGAATAGTCTGCACGTGTTTTGTCTCACTCTGTGGTTGTCTTTCCAGTCCGTTGATTGCTTCCTTTGCTGTGCAGAAGGTTTTAGTTTCTCCAGGATTAAGCTATATGTTAGAACACAAAACAAGTCTCAAAAAATTTTTTAAAAATGAAAATCATACCAAGTATCCTATCTGACCATAATGGAATAAAACTAGAAATCAGATAACAAGAGGAACATTCAAAACTGTACAAATGCATGGAAATTGAACGACATACTGATGAACAACCAATAAGTGAAGGAAGAAATTAAGAAGGAAACTAAAAAATGTCTTGATACAAATGCAAATAGAAACACAATATACTGAAACCTATGAGACACAGCAAAAGCGGCATTAACAGGCGGGTTTATAGCAACAAATGCCTACACCAAAAAACTAGAGAGATTTCATATCAACAACCCAATGACGTATCTCAAGGTACTAGAAAAGCAAGAACAAGCTAATCTCAAAAGTAGTAGAAGGGAAGAAATAATAAAGATCAGAGCAGGCATAAACGAAATTGAGACTAGCAAAACCATAGAGAAGATCAATGAAACAAAAAAGTTGCTTTTTTCAAAAAGATTTTAAAAATTCATAAACCATTAGGTAGACTAAGACAGAGAAGACCCAAATAAGTAAAATCAGAAACAAACGAAACAAAAAAGACATCACAAAAGATACCACAGAAATACAAGGAACCATCAGAGGCTGCTATGAATACCTATATGCCAATAAATTCAAAAACCTAAAGGAAATGGATAAATTCCTGACACATACAACCTGTCATGATTGAACCAAGAAGAAATAGAAAGGCTAAACAGACCAATAACCAGGAATGAGATTGAATTAGTAATAAAAGATCTTTCGAAAAACAAAAATCCGGGACCAGAGGGCTTCACTGCTGAATTCTAATGAACCTTTAAAAATTTAATACCAACTCTTTTCAAACTATTCCAAAAGAAAAATGAAACAGAAGGAATTCTTCCTAACTCATTTGACAGGGGCTTTATCTTGAAGGCAAAATGACACCACTCAAATGTCCATACTCAGATATGCCTCAGTTTGGATTTTCCCTGAGCTGCCGCTCACCTCCCATCCTGGCTTCAACATTGTGTATAGTGAGCACGTCTCCACCGTTCTCCCCGCCCTTTAGGTAACACTTGAGGATACATCAAGGAACAGGACTTGAGATTGCTGGGGGCAATGAAAAAGTTAAGTCCTCTTGTGGAGGCTCTTCCCCGCTAGTTCACTCCACCTGTGCCCTCAGCCCTGAGCAGTGGCCCTTGGGGGTCTGGCCCTAGAGGTTGGAAGGTATGGCTACAGCTCCTCCTCTGCTGTATCATCTGGGCCTTTTTCTTCCTTTACGTTCTTGATTTTCAAATCCATTTCCTGCCATGGAGTTAGTTCTATAAGCATTTGATATAAATAAATTTTAATTATTTTGAAAGGACACAGATTTCCATGTTGTATGCCGTATTTTAAAACTGTGGAGTCCATCTGCAAAATCACTTGTGCTGTCACATTAACATAGTTATATGTATTCATATATTGTTTCTTAGATAAGCAAAAATTATGGAAATCACAGAATATTTAGAATCAAATCACAAATGTATCTCAAGTGATAATACTTAGATGAAATTTCAAAGTCTTAAATACACATGAGAAAAATTAATAATAATGATGTCTATGTCCGTCCTGAGAAATCAGAAAAAGATACTAAACCCAAATGCATCAGAAAGATGGAAATACTATAGATCAGAACTTAAACTACAGGGGGTTGGCATCTGTGTTAGGTTATTTTATTATAAAGAAAAGATCTGATTTTTAAAATACACCAACATGTGAATACTATATAATATGAATGTCATGTATCTGAATGTTTCTATTTGCTTGGATTATATTCACAATTAATTTTTTATAGCTAGAGGCCAGTAAAACAAACATTAACTTTGATTATTAAAAAAAAAATCAATGCCTACATTAGCATTTGGAAATTTCATGTGAGATGACCAGAGACCCCGTCCCTGCTGCACAGCCCTCCTGCATTCCACACACCTGCTCAGCAGGACAGCTTTTAGCTCTTCAAGAAGTTACCCACGTCTCCCAGAGTAAGTTATCGTTCAGATCAGACCATCCCAAAGGTACCACTAAATTCGGTGGGAACCACCTCTTTATGTAAAGCACAGTTACAAACAAATAGAAATTGGGACTTTTTCCAAATAGATAAGAAGGAGGCAGTAGTTATTAGATATCAATAGTGATGTGACTTTGAAATAAAAATTTTCTACTTCTCACAGTCTCTTCCTGCTGCTACAACAAAATACCTTAACCTGGAGGCTTTATAAACAACAGAAATGTATTGCTCACAGTTCTGGAGGCTGAGATGTCCAGGATTAAGGCACCAGCAGATTCTGTGTCTGGCAAGCGTGTGTTGCGCATAGAGGGAGACTTCTATGTGTCTTCACATGTTGGGAAGGGGCAAGGCATCTCTCTTCAGCCTCCTGTTCTCATGACTTGGTCATCCCTAAAAGCCCTGTCTCTTATACTATCACACTGGGGTTTAGTTTCCAACATAATGAATTTGGCCCGGGGTGAGAGAAACACCATGAATACTTTTTCCAGCTGCTAGAGTCATTTAAAAACTCTCCTGAGCTTGCAAAACAGGTGTTAGGTAGTTATAATAACTTCTTACCAGCATCAGTTCTGACTTTCTCTATAGGATTTAACTAAAATAAAGTGGAGTGATACCTGGAACGCTGAAGGTTACAAGAGGTTAGGACTGTCATCCTGAGCTTTGAGTTCTACTTTTTGTCTCTCCCAAACAGTCAGGAGTCAGCTTCCTGCTTTGTAATAAAGTATTATTAGCCCATAGCCACACCCACTCCCATATATCCACTCTCAGGCTTTGAGGAGTTGGACTTTTGCAGAGATAGAACTGCTGCTCTGTGCAGTCACGGTGTTCTCTTTGAGTGGCTTGTAAGTATTGTCATAAATGTAAATTTATAAAATTGATAATGAAACACTAGTTTTGTTTTTTGTTTTTTTGTTTTTTTGTATTGGGGATCCTCACAAGATTCCGTCTTTAAAAAAAAAATAGATTCTGTTGCTTTGATAAAACTCAAAAACCAATGTGTTGTGGCACTGTCTGAGGGACAAGTGATGTACAAGTTAGCAGCAAAATGTAAATAGCTCTGAAGGAAAACCCTGGAGAGTGAGCTTTTGTGTTCCAAAACTGAAAATAACTGCAGGTTGGTCGCATTTGGAAGTAACTTTTTAAATGTAAAATCATTCTATTACTATTTATTGTGACAAAATACAAAAAAATCACCAGCCTTCCATGAATTGTTTCTACATGCTTTAGAAATCCATGGTTACGGCTGGGCGTAGTGGCTCACACCTGTAATCCCAGCACTTTGGGAGTCCGAGGCAGTTGGATCACGAGGTAAGGAGATCAAGACTATCCTGGCCATCTCTACCAAAAATAGAAAAATTAGCTGGATGTGATGGTGTGGGCCTGTAGTCCTAGCTACTTGGGAGGCTGAGGCACAAGAATCACTTTAACCCAGAAGGCAGAGGTTGCAGTGTGCCAAGATCATGCCACTGCACTCCAGCCTGGTGACAGAGTGAGACTCCGTCTCAAAAAAAAAAAAAGAAATCCATGGTTACATTGAAAGGTATGTACTGATTTCTTGACATAGCTGGTAGAATGTTGTTCTTATCTGCTACTCTGATATATTTTAAAAATATTTTTTATTTTTTAATTGACACATAGTAATTCTACATATTTATGGGGTACACAGTGATGGTGCAATACATGTAATGTAAAATCATCAGATCAGGGTAATTAGCATGTGCATCATCTCAAATATCACTTTTTTGTGTTGGGAACATTTAACTTCCTCCTCCTAGTGATGTAAAACTCTACATTATTAGTAGCTATGGTCATCCTACAGTGGCATGGAACACTTGAACTTGCTCCTCCAACGTAGCTATAATTTTGTATCCTTCCACCAACCTCCCCCTATCCCCAGCTTTCCCCTACCCTTCCAGCCTCTAGTATCCTCTGTTCTACTTTTTACTTCTATGAGATCACTTTTTCTTTTAGCTTCCGTATGTGGGTGAGAACGTGTGGTTTTTAACTTTGGTTAAGCATTTTTAAGGTCTCGATTTTTACACTTTGGAAAAGAAAATTGGGAATGTTTCAGTGCCCACAGTTTTATCTCCCCTGACTGGGCTGATACGGGTCTGGAGACTGACCTCGACCTGCCTGGGAAGCTCCCGGGCCATACCTAAAGCCACGCTTCCCAGTGCTGTGCAGAATCGGAAGACATTCACCCATTCCCTTTGTGTCTTTAAAGGATATTCCCCGAGTCCCTCCGGTGGCTAATGGCTACCCAGCAGTTTGAGTCTGCCAAGAGGCTGATCCTCCACTTCACACAGAAGAACTGCGTGAGCCCTGAGAGCGACATCAAGGGCGTGATGCCAGGTGAGCACACCACGGGCTGGCCAAGGCTCGGAGAGGCTCCGTGGGGCAGGTCCCTGACACCTGGGCTGGTTTTGTGGCACCAACAGCTGTTTTAACCAGCTGTGCAATTCTCCTGTGACCTTTTGGCCTGCACAAGGGCAATTAGCAGCCTTGACATTCTCTCCGCTTTCTAGGCATTAGTTTCTTTCATGATCAAGTCCAGCACATTCTGGTTCTCCTCACCTCCTGCCTAAATCCAGAAGTGCGCCATGAGCCCTACATACACTGCTCAAGGGAAGATCTGGCTATCTGGCCCATAGCCCACCTGCCTGCCAGGTTTAAACACTGCCAGAGCGCTGGCTCAGGGCATAGATGGCCCTCATGACCTCACCTTTCCTAAGCATGATCTTCAGAGAGCCACCATTGTCTTTACCAGGCCATGACCTATTTGTTGGGCAGCTGAAGACAGGGAAGGTGAAGTGTTTTTGGATAGTTGTTCAGAACCATAGAATTCATGTGTGTGGGGAGCATTAGCAAAGCTAGGTGGGGGTTCTCAACCTGGACATCCACACGTATCACCAGGAGGTTGTTAAAATTCAGATTCCTGGGCCTCTCCATGGCACCAGAGATTCTGACCTAGTAGATTTGGGATACGCCCTAAGAACTTGGCGTTTCGAATAAGCACTAGAAGAGATTTTGATGGAAGGGGTATACAGAGCTCCTTTTGAAAATCACTGGGGGGCTCATCCCAAGCTCTGACTCACTGCCCTAACTGAAGACCTGGGGTAGACTGTTGTTATAAAATTCCCTGGGAAACTAACCTCCAGGCCATTGTCCAAGAAAGAATATGCTCATCATCCCCCATGACCAGAAATGCTTGTGATGATGATTCATTCATTAAACCAGCAGGTGTTTACTAAATGCCTGCTGTGTTTCAGGCGGTGTTCTAGAGGAGAGAAGACATACGCAAAGCCTTGCTCTCACGGAGCTTGCAGGCAGATGGGGCGCGCAGACAGGGAAGTTAGGCGTGCATACATCAGTAGGGCTACGGAATGGAAGGTGGCAGGGAGTGACTGCAGTCAGAGTGGCTGCGGAAGCCTGGCTTCTAGGGCACAGGTCAGCAGAGGCATGAGTAAGGTGGGAGAGTGTGCCCTGCAGGTATCCATTTATGATGGGAAGGGATGCACGGGAACCCTGAATCAGAGAAGCCCTTGGTACCTGGATGGGCCTCTCGTTAGACTCCCAATTCAGAAGATCGGGGACACTATGTCGCTAGAAGCTCCTCGATGCTGCCATAGCTCAGCCCGGATGTCACCCTCTGCCCCAACGTGTGCAGTGACCTGAGAGTCAGGAGAGCCAGGCTGGACCACATGCTAGGCGGGGTGGGGCCTACCCAGGGACGCTCAAAGCTTTTGCTTGGCTGGACCAAAGAAGGCCATGAGCCAGGTCTGGTTGACGTGAAGAGTGCTGAGTGCAGGTGTGTGCATCTGTAGTCTCTTTTTATCCAGGGACAGTGACAAGAAACAAGATGACACTCACATGGCACTTACATGTCAGTTACTTTTCTAAAGGATTTGCAAATATTAACTCATATTTAATATTTAGTCCTAAGTGCTTTATGTGTATTATTTCTCCATGGCAGCCTATGAGAGAGGCCCTATAATGAGCCCCATTTGCTGCCCCAGGAGTACAGAGAGGCTAAGTAGCTTCCAGAGGTCACATAGCTGCTAAGCAGTTGAGCTAGGACTTGACCCACAGAGTCCAGCAGGGGTGGCTTTGCCATGCTGCTCTAACACGAGGGAGAGCTCCGGGTAGATGCAAACTTTCCTGCATGGAGCAGTGAGGTTTCTCCGTCTTGACTGAGAAACACGCAGTCGAGGTTTCTCCAGCGGGCCGTGCTTGCTTGTTTTGGATGGCCCAGATGGCTTCCACAGACTTCCCCAGACCTCACTCATTAGCAGGTTAATGCTTTTAGGCTTACAGTACAATTTGTTTGTGGCATTTCCCTAATTAAGTCATCACACTCCGCTTCTTTCACGTTAAAATATTGTCTGGGAGTAGCTTGTTTTCTCAATCCTAATGACACTGATTCATTTCCCTCCTATATTTGGAAAGTGGTATTAAGTCCTTTTTAAAAATTTATTCCTTTGCTTATGAGTTTTGCTGGTGCTTATTTCCGTTCCAGTGTCCCAGGCAGGAGGCTGGGTGAGAGGTAGTTGGTGACATGGGACTTAACAAAGAGGAGAGAGGCTTCACCTTCACCCCCATGGGGAGCACTCCTCAGGCACTTGCTCTGCCCAGCAGCCCTTCACAGTGGCCTCTGCTCTCTGCCACCCCCGGCTGTCAGATGTGTTGATGGCAGCACGGTGTCAGGGCTGCTGAGTGCCGGGAGAAGGCAACGTGCCTTCAGAGGCTCCATCTGCCACTTCCAGCTTCCTCCGCCCAGACTGCGTTTTCTGCATGGAATCTTCCTCCCATGGCCCTGTTTAATCCCACAGCTCCGAGCCTCATGTCTGTCACCCTCTCGCGAGCTGGCTGGCTGGGCTCCCAGCTGTGTTCCATTCTCCCTGCCACCAGGTCACACAGGATCTGATCATATCACCACCAGCTTCAAGCCTCTCCAGTGCTTCCCAGTGCCTCTCAGGCAGACCCCAGGTCCCCCAGGCCACCGCGGAGGCCCTCTCTGATCTCTGCCTCCCTACATCCCTCACCCTGGCCTTCATTTGGCTCCCAGGATGCACCATCTTCTTCTGCACAGGGCCCTCCCCATGCACACTCCCTGTCCTCTCAGCTCCCACTCTTGCCTTGGCCAGCTCCTCAGAGACCAAGTCAGCCCTCCAGTTATTCACGGTTATAGATTCAGCCCTTTTCCCTGTTCCCCTCATCCCAGCTATGACGAATAATTGCAGGGTTCCTTATTAGTGCCTGTCACCCCTGCCGAGCTGTGAGGCCAGACAAGGCAGGGCCCCTGTCTGTAGAGCCAGACATTTCTGTGCCCCTAGCAGCAGCCCAGCTGAAAGCCTGACACATGGCAAGCGTGCCGTGAATATTTACGGACTAAACGAACCGTGGGCTCCTGTAGTAAGGAAGAGTTAGCATTGCAGGTTGCATCACCTCTGGGTGGATGAACGTCTCGGGCCTGGCTGGAGGTATGTGTGGGGGTCCAGCAGGGCTGCTCCTTGCCCCATCGGTACACCCTAACCTTGGATTTATGCCGGGGGGAAATCTGATGTTCCCAGATTTCTTATTTCCTTTTCTCTTGTAAAGCTATCCTTGGTTTATCTTCTAGCAAATCTGATGTTCTCAGTGGCCTGGCTGCTGAGTTAGTTCAGATATGAGGGTGTGTTCCTGGGTATCATTCTCTCAATGTCAGTCCTGCAGCCTTCATATCACATCACGTGCCCAAGTGCTGACAGCACTCCCATCTCATAATCCTGAGATTTCGAGCATTTATAGCAGGAGCAGAAGGCCCGCTGGTTTCCAGTGTGGCCACGTGGCCAGCAGCCTAATGCAAAAACGAGACCCAAGATGAGTGCCACACGCAAGGCTGTGCCTTCAGTCCTGCAGGCTGAGCATCCCTCATCCAGAATGCTTGGGACCAGAAGTGTTTCGGGAATTGGATGTTTTGGGATTTGGGGAGACTTACTAGTTGAGCTTTCCAAATCCAAAAATCCTAAATCTAAATGCTCCAATGAGCGTTTCCTTTGAGAATCATGTGTGTGCTCAAACAATGCTCAATTTTGGAACATTTCAGGTTTTAGATTTTCTGATGTAGAATACTCAGCTGGTAGTAAGATAAGCAAAAAGTCACTGGACAGTGACTCTGCCAGGTGCGGGGGTTGGGGGGGAATGCTTCACACACATCTCATCTGCATCCGAGCTTCAGGAGGGAAAGGAGCCGTTCTCCCCACTTGACAGGAGCAGAACGGGCACAAAGAGGCTGAGCACTGGGGAACAGGAACTCCATGATCCCTCTAGTGTCAGGCCAGCCCCAGGGGAGGGAGAGCAAATGCGCTCCTGTCTTCTCTCCTTGTGGGGAGCAATGTGCAGGGTGCAGGCATCCTCCTTCCTTAGCGTCAGTCCTCTCCCAGCAGCCCCACACCTTATGCCAGAGAAGCCAACTGCCTACCATGGCCAGGATGCATGGGTGAGTCTGTGTGATCTGAGCATCCTCATCTTAGCCCTGCTCTTAGCAATGACAGAGCTTGGGTTTTGTCCTGGCCTGCCTCACTCTGTCAACCATCTGTTCAGATCCTGGGCTGACAAGAGGGTGGATATGTCAGGCCACCTCCATGTTCCACGCTAGGTACCTTGCACATGTCACACCACCAGTAAGTGACAAAAGTGACATCTGCCCTCAGGCAGGCTGCATGGGGTCCTAGCTCCCCACCGCTCCGTGGTGACCGCTGCAGCTCACTCAGTGGGCTCGGGTGAGGTGCAGCCTGTGCCTGGGCAGACGAGGACAGAGATGAGAGAGGTTGCAGTGCCACGTCAGTTGTTGAAAGCGTGGCTAGACGTTGAACATTGTGCTGTCTAAGGTGACTTCATGATAAGATTCCTATGGATGCTTATCTACGCTTGCTTTCAAAGCACATTTATTCCAGTGGCTGAGTGGACCCATTCTAAATCCATCCCAGAGGGGAGAGGGGCTGGTGGAAGAGGCAGCAGGTGCTTTTTCTACTTCCCAACATGGGCATGAGGCTCAGGGCTGCCTCCTTGGAGCGTTTAGCATACAGCTTTGTTTTTTTCTTTGTTTTTTCTGAGATGGCATCTCCCTCTGTTGCCAGGCTGGAGTGCAGTGGCGCTATCTCTGCTCACTGCAACCTCTGCCTGTCAAGTTCAAGCAATTCTTTTGCCTCAGCCTCCTGAGTAGCTGGGACTACAGCCACGTGCCACGACACCCAGCTAATTTTTATATTTTTAGTAGAGACAAGGTTTCACCGTGTTGGCCAGGATGGTCTCAATCTCTTGTTCTCGTGATCCACCCACCCTGGCCTCCCAAAGTGCTGGGATTACAGGCATGCACCAGTGTGCATTTGTAATGACTCTTGTGGCAGAGTTGGCAGCTTCCCTTCCTCCCCTTCCTCTTCTTTCTCTTTTTCTCCTCCTCTGGCTCCTTGTCCCCCTCCTTTTTTATTTTCTTGCTTTCTATCTCTATAACTGATATTTTTCCAATTTCACCCCTAACGCACTAGCATCGTCCACTAGGATGACAGCAAAGCCAGTTTATCTCACACCCCCAAACAAGCGAATTCCAGTTCTCCTCTGTGTGTGTTTTCCCTGCTTCTCCCAAGCCTGGTCTTGGGTGAGCAGCCACTGCCTCCTCCTCTGCTGTCCTCGGGAAGCCTGTTAACTCTCACACCGGATGGCCAGATGTGGAGAGGTCGCGTCCTCCTTCCAGCGGGTCAGCAGGGTCAGCAGGGTATCCTTTCCCTTGCTCTGTTGGTGAAGAGAAGCTGGGAGATGTTAGGTTCGCTGAGCGCGGGCGGGAGGACACGTGCTCCCTGACTGCTCCCGGAGGCCACACCGAGTTCTCCCATCTGGCCGTCAAGGCAGCGCTTCATCCTCCTTCACAGATGAGCAGCTGGGTTCAAAGCAAGGACAGCATAGCTTTTCCAAGGAACCAGCCAGAAGTGCAGAAGCTGGGCTTCTGCCCGGGCTCATCGGGCCCCTCATAGCACCCAGACCTTAGCCCCGACCTCGTGAAAATGCGGAGGCACAGGGGCTGCAGGATGGAGTTGGACGTACCTGGCTCATCAATTCAGTAGGCTTGACACAGTTTTTGGTTGGAAATTTTCTGATGGCTCTAGTCAAGCAGGCTGATGTGTCATCCTCCTCCTTCGTCTCAAGGGGACCATGGGAGCCAGGTGCTCACAGCAGCATGTCCTGGAAGCGAGTGTCACACAACCTGGCTCAGTTCCCTGTTGCCCGTTCATTTCCATGCAAGAGGAGTTTAGAGAAGTCTCTAGATGTCCGTCTGATACCTGGACAGACAAAAAGGCCTCTTGGATTCAGCTACCACTGAGGGTGTTAGAGCCATCTAAATGTTCTATAACACAGAGCTTGTGGATTTGGGCCCAGAAGAATAGACTTAATGCTGTGGAAGTTTTGTGTTGTTGTTGTGAGTAACAAGGCTGGTAATGTGAGTAACAGACACCCTGACAACATATCAATAGCCCTGGAAAGGTTAATCTAATTCCACTTAGAAGAATGCAGTTACCTCCGCAGACTACAGTCAATTTTTTAGACTGGGTTCTAGGTTTAATTTTATTTAAAAAGCTCAGGTCATAATGCGATTGTATTTGCTTCTTTTTTGTTGTTGTTGTTGAGATGGAGTCTTGTTCTGTCGCCCAGGCTGGAGTGCAGTGGCATGATCTCGGCTCACTGCAACCTCCACCTCCTGGGTTCAAGTGATTCTCCTGCCTCAGCTTCCTGAGTAGCTGGGATTATAGATGCACACCACCACACCTGGGTAATTTTTGTATTTTTAGTAGAGACGAGGTTTCACCATGTTGGTCAGGCTGGTCTCAAACTCCTGACTTCATGATCCTCCTGCCTCGGCCTCCCAAAGTGCTGGGATTACAGGTGTGACCACCACGCCCGGCCTGTATTTGCTTTTTTAACATCATACTTCATAAACAATAACATATTAGGAGTTCAGTTTGGGGTATTTTTTTAAAAACTGTAAACTTATATGAACATGCTAATGGACATTTAAATTTTCTTCTCGTACGTCTTCCATGGTGAGAAAATGTAGCTATTACAGTTGGTTTCTGATGAGTTTTGTAATAGCAAAGATACTCAGATCATTGGATCCAAGGTTCTGTTAACCATTGTATTTCCAAGCTCTTTACAAAATTTCAGGCTCTTTACAGAGAGAAATTATTCTTGTAGCCAAAGTAGTCCATTTTTGCTGAGGAAAAACAATGATCAGGAGACCTTGGGAGCTGAGAGGATCCACAGGCCGGCAGCTGAAATGCCAGCCGTGCTGGCTTGCACACAGACCTCAATCTTGTATGCGAAGGAAGAAAGTTCTGGAAATTCGGGAGGCATGATATCCCTTAGACAAGAGAAAGGTTTCTCCTTCTCCCTTCTGTGCCCTGGCTGGTGACACTGAGTTCAAAAACAATGTGTTTGAATAAAAAGTTCCTAAATCCCTACGGTTAAGCAACACATGTTTTCTTCAAACTGTAATGGAGCTTTGTAACCCTCCAGCCACTGGATGGCAGAAAGGAGGTGGTAGAGGACTGAACTTGGGCCATCTAGGGTTCAGAGTGGCCCTTGGAAGCACAAGACCGGGGTCCTGGAGACACAGCCCCTGAGGGAGCAGGAGGGTCCCTCCCAAGGCAACAACACTCCTGCCAGCACTGAAGCCCTCCTCGGTAGACAGAGGCCTCCCTTCCCCACCACTTTTTTTTATTTTATAAATGTATTATTCAGGAATAATTTTAGATATACAGGAAAGCTGCTGAGATACTACAGAATCTCCTTTATCCCTCACTTGCTTCCCCAGCTACAAATATCTGATATTGTCGTGATATTATTGTCAAAACTAAGAAAGTGACAGTGGAACACTACTATTCACCAAACTCCAGACCTTACTTGGTGTATGCCGTTTTCCTGTGATGACCCCGCCCACCCCAGGACGCCGCCCAGGACTGCATCTTGTCCTCCTCCCTCCTTAGACTCTTGGT
The DNA here is from genome assembly GCA_963573385.1 of Cacajao melanocephalus. Classification (NCBI taxonomy): domain Eukaryota; kingdom Metazoa; phylum Chordata; class Mammalia; order Primates; family Pitheciidae; genus Cacajao; species Cacajao melanocephalus. Next base: position 102,115 of record CAUYLG010067079.1, read on the forward strand.
CCGACAGCTGCTTGGTCTTGTTTCTCATGACCTTGACAGTCTTGAAGAGTCCTAGTTCCCCTCTGATTCGGGAAGTCTCCTTTTTTTTTTTTTTTGTAAGCTACCCAGAAAGGGATTATTCCACAAAGACATGGCAGGCTAGGAGGGCAGAGAGGTGACAGAAGGCTGAGTGGCATTCCTGCTCCCTGATGCACAGGCAGACAGCTCCTGGAGGTCAGGGCACCCCCACTCTGAATCTTCCCTGTAAATTGCCAAATCGACCCCAGCACCTCCACAGACCCGTTGGCCTGGTGAATGTAACACAGCACTGGCGGACTCCCTTCAGAGGGGCTTTCAGAGCTGCAGAAGCAGCACAAGAAACTCAGTCTCATGACTTTATAGTTGGTCACATCCCTTGGAACCAAAATTGTCCAGCTCCCGAGGATTTCTGTTGACTAAAACGTGCACACGTATACATACGCGTATGACTGTGTGCATGTATACACATACACGCAGATGGATTCATTTATGTTTTGTCTTTCAAAGATTCATATGCCCTAAGGGCAGTTTCAGCACAAGTAGCTACAGCCATGTTAAGTTGCGCCCCAGAAGGCTTAGGAGCATATCTGGGTGTGGCCTTCCCAGTCTCGGAGCCAGGGGTGACACCGGTGGATGCAGACTGTATGGAAAAGAACTGCTCGTTTAGATTTTCCCAGGGCCTAATGAGTGCCTCAGGAACCTAGAATATCATCCCTGAGCTCTGTACTCAGACAAAAGTGAACTGAGTCTACGCTGTGTGTTTATTTGTGTGTACTCTGCCTGGTTCCAAAAAAAGGCTTTGCAGTGGAAACGTGCTGACGGTGCACCTGGCGTCCTCTCAAGCACCCTAGGGAAACTTGAACTGCAAAGCTGGAAGCGGGGTCTAGGTTTCCAGCCTTTCTATCCTGGAAACCTAGACCCTATCTGCTGGCTTAAAAGAAAAGAAAAAGGCTTTCTCTCCCTTCTGTGGTGCCCGAACTGGGGAACCAGGGCTGTGACTGCAGCTGCTGCCCCAGTCCTCTGTGGGCGCCTGCCCAGGGTTCACAAGGGTCTGTTTCTTTGCAGAGCTGGAGAAGGAGCTTTCCCGGAGGCCCAAGAAGGTCTGCATCGTGAAGGTGGTGGGCACACGGAACCTGTGGAAGAACATCGTGGTCCTGTGTGTGAACTCGTGAGTCACAGAGGACAAGTGCCAGCCAGGTGGGAGGGGGCCAGGGAAGAAGGCGGGCAGCGGTGAAGGCCAGGGCCCTGCTCCCCACCCCGCTGAACCTGGAATCCTAAGGGTGTGTGTGAAGAGTGACATGGGCAGGCTAGACGGTATCGACCTCCCCCTCCCGGAAGCCTGGAGCAGCCAGCGCCCCCAGCCCAGGCATGTAAATCCTGGGAGCAAGGCCTCCCCACCACATGCCCATGAGGCCCAGGGAACCAAGATGCACATGAATGCAGCTCCTCAGGGGCACAGCAGGGGATGCTACAACGCTGGAGCTTCTGGGCCCTGACTCAGGACAGGGGATTTGAGACCCGTGAGGCCTTGGCTGCAAGGTGTCCATGCCCCCTGCCTGTAGCTGGCCCTGCCCTTCCTGGACCTGCAGCCAGCCTGGCCAGAGGCCCCAAGGCAACCACGGGTGGAGGCAGGAGGGTGGGGACACGGAACCTGTGGAAGAATATTATGGTCCTATGTGTGAACTCATGAGTCACAGAGGACAGGTGTCACCCTGCTTGCAGGGACTGGGGCATCGCTCACGCAGGTTTGTGGCAGCCCAGTCCCTGGGCTTGGTGTGTACCTAGAAGGTCACTCCTGTCCTGACTGACAGCTCAGTGGCCTTGACTGGGCAAGGTGGTCCCTTGGTCAGGGTCAGAGGTCACCAAGGTTGGGCAGGGGAGGGATTTGACTCATTTGAGTTAGAGGTCATCTGGGGTGTTACACTCATCTGTGAAAGGTCTCAGGGCTGCCACCAGGTAAAGACAGAGGCCCAGGGTAGGGGCTCAGGCCCACAGCTTTTTCTGTCAAAGCACTCATTTCATCAGTTCTCCACATTGGGGTTCTGGGTTGAAATTGATTTGGGAGGGGTACAGAGGCTCCACCGCCAACGCAATAGCAGAGCCTTGTCCTGGAGCTCAGGAGGCCGAGGCGAGGGACCTGCCGCAGCCACAGCAACACTGGGCCTAGGCCTGGGCCCCAACCTCGGCCCCTCCACCCAGCACTGGCACTGGGCATGGCCACCCCGCTGCTGTCTGGCTCAGGTAGATGCTGGGTGAGCTGGTGGCACTATTAGGAGTTGAATGGCTTCTCCAAATTTTATGTTGGAAAAAACGTGAAATTTGACATAGACAAGATGGTGAGTTTCCATTTTAACAATTCATTTTGTGGAGACGAGAACCAAGCTCTCCGACTCTGTTATCTCAGATGACCTGTTGCGGTCAAGGAGGCTTCATTTCTACCAGAACAAGGAGGTAGAAGATTGCCCTGCCATCTCAGCAGGCCAGAAGAGGAACTCTGGAGGCTCACTGAACCAACTCAGTTGCTGGAGTATAAAGCTGCTGCTTATAAAGCTGCTGCCCAGGGGCTGAATCCTCTGTATATTTCCCGAGTGGAAAGGCATCCACATGGCACAGGGTGGCTTCCCCCTATGGCGGAGTTTGTTACAGTTGACCTTGATGCATCCTCAAGGTTGGATGAAAAGTACTTAGATTTCCCTGAAGCACGAAAGGGTGGTTGGGAGAGAGAAGAGGGGAGTTTTTGGCTCTTGGATGGATGCCAAGAGCAGACATAACAATGGTCCCTCTCAGCATCACGGGTGCATCATGCACAGGCATATCCCAGAGGTTCCTGAGAGCCCTGAGGCACCCCAAGGATGGCTATCAGCAACCTCCCTGGGAGGGTGCGGCCATGCCTTCATGCCTGTTTTCAAGGGCGGACACGTGTCCCAGCAGGTTGATAAGCTCGTGTGGGGCAGTAAAGAAGCTTGACCCAGGGCAGTGTGGAGGAAATGGGGAAAAATTAAGAATCAAAATAGAGGCCGGGCATGGTGACTCATACCTGTAATCTCAGCACTTTGGGAGCCCAAAGCAGATGGATCGCTTGATAAGGTCAAGAGTTCGAGACCAGCCTGGCCAACATGGTGAAACCCCATCTCTACCAAAAAACACAAAAATTAGCTGGGCATGGTGGCAGGTGCCTGTAATGCCAGCTACTTTGGAGACTGAAGCAGGAGGATCACTTGAACCAGGGAAGGGGAGGTTGCAGTGAGCCAAGATCACACCACTGCACTCCAGCTTGGGTAACAGAACAAGGCTCTGTCTCAAAAAAGGAATCAAGACAGAGTTTCCTGAGGACCATATATATGCCTTCCATTGGCCTGGCTTCTGCCTGGCTCCTCCAGGCTGTGTGGGTGGAGTTGAGGCTGGTATAGGTAGATCTCCACCCTTCCAGAACTCTAAGTGCCCAAAGAAGCACAGACCCAGAGAGGCTATCTCTGAGTTGCCTCTTACCCGCCACAAGCCTCACTGGAGCTGCTCTGCCCCACGTGCCGCTGTGCGGTGGGTGTGCAGGGTCTGCTGTGTGACCCTGGAATTAAATGAGTCAGAACCCGGAAAGCGCTTTGTCTTGGAGGATTCCCATGAAAGCACTGTTGTTTTAACAAAAGGACTCACTGCTCTTGTGCCTACACCTGTCTTCTAAAGCCATGGCAAGGAGCCTGAGCGTGGACCTCCACCAGGGGAGGCATTCCGTCTTTCTCTGACATCTCCTCTTTTGCATCTGCTCTGTAATATGCTCGTGGTTCGGTCAGGACGGGCTTTTCTATGACACATTGAGTTGCTTCTCCATCTCCTGATCACCCTACCCCACATGCAGCCCCTGGCATGGTGCAGCCCACCCACCGCCACTCTCACTGTCTCCGCAGGCTGACGGGGTACGGGATCCACCACTGCTTCGCCAGGAGCATGATGGGCCATGAGGTGAAGGTGCCGCTGCTGGAGAACTTCTACGCCGACTACTACACCACGGCCAGCATCGCGCTGGTGTCATGCCTGGCCATGTGCCTGGTGGTCCGGTTCCTCGGGCGCCGGGGAGGGCTGCTGCTCTTCATGATCCTCACCGCCCTGGCCTCGCTCCTGCAGCTCGGGCTCCTCAACTGTGAGTGGGCCGGGGAGGCGGGCCGGTGTAGGGAGGGGAGCTGCCTAACCCCTAAGGGCATTTGAAAGGCCTGGGTAAGATGCCAGTGGCCACTCTAAAATCTGTCAGTGGAAGGAGCTGCTTTGGGGAGGGCAGAGCTTCCATGGGAGCATCTGTGGAGCCCACCTCAGAGGGCACTGGGCCGTCCTCCTCCCCTGCCTGACCCAGGCTGCACCATGATTCCTTCCGAGTCCTGGTGGCCTGGACTTTGCTAAAGGGTACATTGCTTCTGTGTGACTCACCACATGACAAAGAAGAACAAAGGATTGTTTCTTTTGCGTGACATTAAGGGGGAAATACATCTGTTTTGTCACCCTTGCATGGGGGCCCTGCTTTTCAGCAGATGTTCCCGAGTTCATCAGTTTCTCTTTGGACCAAAGAATTTCTCAGTAAAGGTTAGAAATAATCTAAGGCAAAGCTAGAGAATCCATCAGGCCCCTCCAGCAAGCTCTGTATAGCTCCTCATCAACAAATAGCCACCCCTATATGTGGACAAAGCCCACAGCACCTCTGTGGCCAGCCCAGGGTGCGACATGAGCAGGCAGGACCTCTGAGCCTCTTCTCCTGCCCTGGCAGGGTCCTCCTGGGACAGGCTTGGGACCCTGCAGGAACATCGACCCCACAGGGCTCCCTGCCTTTGTTAAGGAAAATGAACCCAGGCTCTCAGAACTAGACGCCAGGGCTGTCCACTCTACCCCGATCAGAGCGGCCTTGTCGTGCAGCCTGGATTAGAGATGCCTTGTTTCAATCTCAGGAGCAGCTTTCTAACTTGGACAGTTCCTATGCAATCTATCCCTTGCTGGGAGACTGCTGTTAGGCTTAGCTAATGGAATGCAGACGTGGTGGCTGTCTCCCTCCATCCCCGTTCCCCAGCTGCCCTTCCGGGGAGCCTCTGCCCCACTCACACGGGTGGGATGGAAGTGGCAGAGGCCTCAGCCCCCTGGTGTTGCAATGCCCCTTTGGCCCTGCGCAGGAAGGCACAGGAACCCCGAGCGAACACCAAGCAGCCAGCCATGAGGGGCAGAGCTGGGCCAGCAGGGACTCCCCACAGCACCTGATGTTGCTTCAGTCAGGCTGCAGTGACCCATGGGTGGCTCTGTATGTGAAGAAGCTCCCCTTTGCACCTGCTAGGGTCTCACTGTGACGGTTCCATTTTCTCCCCAGCCTCTGAGGCCACCGGGTTCTAACCCTTGCCTTCCTAACAAAAAGATCTGTGTTTAGTGCAGTATGATTTCCATTGCCCTGGCAGCCAGCACCATCCCAGACATGGACGGGAGTTTGCTGGACGCAAGTCCCGTGGGAACACGCCGGGCTGACTCCACCCCTAACGTGCTCTCTCCTCTCTTCCCGCTTGCTTGGCCCTTGTGCGTGTGGCTGTGACCGTGTTGGCGGCCCAGTGATTGGAAAGTACAGCCAGCACCCAGACTCAGGTGAGTCCCAAGCGCATGGGCTGTGCTTCCTCGTCTTGTATTGCATCCAAATGGGTGTTTTCTGGAAGACTCACGGACCTGTGCTTTCCATTTCCTCTTTTTCTCCCCCTTGCCCTCCAAGAACTGCAGCTGAAGTTGGCCGTAGGTTGGACACTATACGGATACATTTGTATTCTCCCTCTTGCCTCTAGAAAGAGCGACCGGTGCTTCCCTGTTTCTGTGCTGCTTGGCACGCGTGCCCCGCCCCTTCCCCTGACACCAGGCTCGGCACAGGCCCTGGCCTGGCGCCAACATGCTTTGTCTTGTGGACAGCATCTGGGTGGGGTGAGGGCGCCCGGGAGTGCTGGGCCCCCGCTGTCTGTGCTGCCAGGGGAAGCCGCTGCCCCCCTTTGACTCACGTAAGCTTGCTGCCCTCCAGCCATGGGGACAGCGGAGTACTGGCCTGCACCTCGAAGCTGCTGCTGCACCCGCCTGGCCTGCCCCAGCCCTCGCTGTGTCCCTGGGGAGCGCTTGCCCTCCCTGCAGCCCCGTGGGAGCTGAGCTGAGCCCCAGCTGTGTGGCCTGACAGCATGCCCATGCACAGTGCCAGACACTGCCCTGGTGAGAGGTCGGTCTCTGGCACCATTTCCAAGGGCTTTGATGGGTTGAACACTTTCCCTCTGGGTCGATCAATTCTGTGGCTTGAGTGTTTGTTTCCTTAAATCAACACTGACTCAGCTACCCTGTCCCACACGTTGGGACATCAGACCAGAGGCAGCAGGACCTCTGTGGAGAGCAGCGCCCTCTCTGGAGCAAACGTAAGCCAGGGCAGAGAGATGCTGCTGTGGCACGGGGGACACACTAGCCTGCCCTCCCACCAGGCACAGCTCCAGGCTGAGGAATTCCAATAGAGGCCACCGTGAGCTCCAGCATGCCTGACGCACAAGAACTCACGGGAGCCCCTAGAACCCACTTCAGGGGCTCTGAGCTTCTAGTCCTGGAGGTGCTGCTTGGTCCCCAGAGGGAAGTGCACACCCATCCATGCAGCACGCTGGGCAGAGGGGAGGAGCCATGCCGTGCAGCCCCAGGCCTCCCTCCTACCCTGGCCTGGCTTCCTCTCTTCCCTTACCATCCCCGTCTTCTGATCTGCCAGGGATGAGTGACAGCGTCAAGGACAAATTCTCCATCGCGTTTTCCATCGTGGGCATGTTTGCCTCCCATGCGGTGGGGAGCCTCAGCGTGTTCTTCTGTGCGGAGATCACCCCCACGGTGATAAGGTACGTAATGGGAGACACCCCGGGGGACGCCGGCTTCTCGGGACTCAAAGATGAGTCCCTGGCTCCAGGCTGGTGCGGGATTAACCGGCATCAGCTCTGTCGCTGGCTCTGGGCACGCTGGCTTCATAGTTCACAGCTGAGGTGGTGACTGCACCTGACCTGAGGCTCCCGAGAGTCAGGAGAGAACCTGCCCCTGGGGTCCTGTCCAGGAAGCAGCAGGAGGAAGTGGGGACAGGGAGCTACTCTGGGCTCAGGAAACACGTCAGTGACTGGCAAGGGGGGAATTCAGCAGATCACTCGTCCCTGCTTCCACCGGACCCTGTGCTGCCAGCTCTGCTGAGAGACTTCACGGCTCAGCTATTTCAAAATGTTTTAAAAAGTAGAAAAAGCCTTATTTTTTTACTGACCTGGGATGTTGATGTCATGAACCCAAAGAGAGGAAGCCCAGCAAGTGAGGTCATGGACTCATTTAAGAAACACGGACGGAGAGCCCACTGCATGCCAAGAACTAGACCCAGAAAGCACAGAGCACAGCCCCGGCCCAGTGGAGCCAGTAGGCCTTTCATCCTTCCCAACGGTGTGACTGACCTGCGCTCAGCCGCTTTGGTTTTAGCTCGGAAAGTGAGGCTGGCCCCTTCCTGGTGCCGTCTCTGTCCCTGGGAGGTGGTTCATGGGTGATACACACCATTGACAGTTGCCATGCTTACAGCCTAATGCACAGGCATGCCTCCACTAAAAGGGCATCACTCAGCTGCAGTCATTTTCCTAAACCATTTGTGACTTACTGAGGAGCTTGAGTTATACCACACTGCACTTCTTACAGGAGTATCATCAGCATTTCTCACGCGTGTGCCTTCCTAGAACAGAACTGGAGAGGAAGGCAGTAGTTCAGCCATGAACTAAGCCCGGGTGCCCGCATGGTCACACCCTTGGGAAAATCCAGTAGGGGCCACTCCAGTCCAAGGTGGGCTGTGTGAAGGCAAATTATCTCAGCCCCTCTGGCGCGGGGGAAGGCTCAGGGAGCAAGTAGGTAGGTCTGTGGACTTTCTTCCTTCCCATGTTTCCAGTAGCCGTGCTGACAACAGCATCTTCACATCCACACTCCGATTCATTCTCTTGAATCTGTATCATACAGGCCCAGCCTGACAGCTACTGGGTACCTGGGCACAAATGCCAAGGTATTATATGATTAAGCGCCAAGTAACTTATCCTGTCTCTCCCTTCTGCATAAGCCACAGGGGAGAGATGAGTCAGGAGCTTATTTAGTGTTTGCAGTTGCAAGATACCGCAGGCAGACGGCAGGCTCACTCCGTCTTCGCTTCACCTACTTAAATGTCCCTCCTTTATCAAAGATAACAGCAAAGGCGAGTCTCTCAATAGAGCAGAAGCCACAGTCAGACATTCTGGTTTCCAGCTGGCCTCTTGCAGCCTTTGCCTGATGATGCATCTTTTGAGGGGCTAGTGGGTGCCCCTTAACTCTGGCAGTTGGTAGGGTCCATTATTCTCTGTTAGATTTGGCTTAGCAAGCTAGACTGCGGGAAATGCTGTATCCTTTTCCTCTCTGATGCAAACCAAGAAAGATTTGGGGATAGAAATTCAACAAACACGTTCTCAGATTCGGCTTGCCAAGATGACAAACTAGAAAAAGTATGTGACCCTTGGTGATGTTTTTGTGCCTGCAGAGGATGAAAGGAAATTGAGTCCAAAGGGGGTCCCTGGGCCAGGCTGGGAGAATGTCTAGCGTTCCTGACAAATCCCTCTTCTCGCTGGGAGCCCTTCTCACCCGTGCCATCGGGAGGCCACAGCCCTTTCTTGCAAATGCATTCAGGAACAGTTCCCATGGAGGCCCTGGGATGGAAGTGGACTCCCCTCCCATCCCCCCACTTGACAGAGCGAAATTCAAGATAAGCTGGGATGGACGGCCTGGGGCCCATGAGCTCTTAGCACAGAACTTTCCCTGTGACACTGTTACAGATAAGCCTTCTGGCAGCAAAGGGTAAGGGGCCAGGATGGACTGCCCAGAAGCCAATATGAGGATATGAAATTTTCTGTGAAAAGTTCAAAAAATGCTTTTATACTTTTCATACTTGTTCCACAACAAAAAGCATAAAGGCTTGCAGAAATCTGTTGCCCCAAGGATGATAGAGGCCAAGTAAACTATTGTTTCATGAGAGCCTGTCCAGACCTCACGCTGACAAGAGAACCAGCTCCCTGCTCAGGCCCAGGCTGGGTGTGTTTCTCATCAGCCAGTGCACAGCTCATCAGATTCACTTGGAAGACGTTGGGAGCTGGGTGACTTTGCAGGCGGGATAGGAGGATCCCCGTATCTGACCATGCGCCTCTCCCAGCTTGACATGGGCGGAAGTGGCCTGGGGTCCTGGGTGGATCTGGAAGCAGCTGCTGGCTGTGCTGGGCTGATCTTTTCTATCCACTGTCCATCTGGGTGCTGCAGGTGGGCCGTGAGGCTTCCCTTGCCCTCGCGCAGGGGTCCAGGTGAGAGAGGAGGCAGGCTCTGGAGATCATGACACCGCCTGCCGTCTCCTGCTCTGCCCACTCCGGCGACCCCAGCCCTTTCTAGGTCATAAGTCAGATGGGCCTCCCTGAGACCCTCCCTGACATCTGTCCTCTGCTCTAATGCTGCCTCTAGAATTGGCACCAAGGGCCAGCATGGCCTGGGGTTAAGGGAGCATCGGAGTCTGTTCAACTTCTTTAAAAATTCATGTCTTAAAAATGTCTGACATCTGAAAACAATTAGTGAGTGACAGACAGGAAGGCAACAGGCATCCCATGCTGGCAGCGCCTGTGACGTGCAAGCGCTGAGGAGCCAAGCAGGACAAGGGGACGGTGCCGAGGATGTGGCCCAGAGCCTGGGAAGGAGCAGGACGAGCTGCCTGTGATCCTGAGGCCACCTCCCTGTGAGACCTCGGGTGGGTCCCTCGGCCGGCTTTCGTGTCCTTGTCTCAAAATAAAACTGATTAAGGCACCTTGTTAGGCCAGGGTGGAGAATGGAGAGAAACCACATGCAAAGGGCCTGGCTCAGCCCAGGACCCTTCCCATTATTCTTCGCTGGGTATCTTCAGCAATTGCATTTATTTCTGTAAAAAATAGTACAAATATTTGCTCATCCTCAACTTCACGGAAACATAGTCAAGTAATATAATTAAAGTACATTAAGTAATATAAAAGAGGAGGTGGAACGGGAGGCTTGTCTCTGGTGTTCCAGTGCGAGATGGTCACGTTCACATGGCTAACAGCAATTTGATTTTGGAATCCTTAATTCAGTGAAGTTTGCCATTTCTAATAAGTCGGTCTGAATAGCAATCTTTCTACCTTATTTAGATCCTATTGCTAGTAAAATAATGATATCCCGTGGATATTACAATTTTATGCTCTTAAAGCACAAGGAGGCAGTGCATGCGGTCTGTTCTCTGTCCCTAAGTCAGGCGGCTCTGACTTGTAAAGACGGGCGTATGCTGCCCTCTAGTGACAAGCCCGAGAAAAGCAGAAAAGGCACAGGCAGAGCTCACATTTTCAGGGGAGGAAATTTTCAGGGGCAGGAAATCAAAATTACAACCTTAAAACCAACACCTTAAAACCAAGGACATAACAATCTCTTTCTCTAATCTGAGATTTCAGGAGAGAAAAAAAAGCAAAGCCAAAAATGGCATACAATTTCTGCCAACATTTTCCTAATCTTACTGAATAATGTCAAGGAATCTTTGATAGGAAACAAGAGAGTTGCTTCCGTAGAAAAAAATAAAAAGATATATTCCATATTATATAATGCACGTGTACATTTGTTGCATATTATATATCCACATATATGTAGGCATTTTTTAGTGATCTGCAAATTAAATATGTTTCATTTGGCACAGTTAACAAGATAGAACAGTATGATGTGGTTCACCTGGCACCACATGAAGCTTTTGCTCCGTGCTGTTTGCCCTTTAACGGCGGCCCCGTGCCCACCCCTCCTGGGGGTCTGCACTCTGCCCTCCTGTACGTGACTTCCGTGTGAGCAAGGGGAGTCCGCTCACTGCTTGTCAGTGCCAGGAAGGTCAGACAGAAACTCGGGAGGTTTCCGAGAAAATGATGTCCCCATCAAAATCAGGTCCATTATCCCTAGCATCTGATATGCCCTGTGGCTTCCTGAAAGATCCAGGTCTACCAGAAAGACCTAATTGGCTATTTTAGGTGTTCAGTCTTCATCTTACAGAAGGATTTGCTCTTACTGCTCATTGCAGTGGTCATCTATATTTAACCTGTCCCATTCATCTGAGTTAGCTGACCTTCCTAGCCAGGAAGCCACTGTGATCCGTAAGCATCTGGTATTCATTAAACACAAACAACACGTGCCTGTTGATGTCCTAGAAAATAATTCTTGCCCTTGAAGGGCTCAGAGACTAGTAAGGTGACAGGCACATGAACACATACTGACAGAAAGATGCAGAGTGTCTTTGAATGGTGGTCTGGGACCCTCTGCCTAGGAAGAGTGTGAGTATCTGGGAGACATCCCCCTAAATTCTTGCTCTTCCTCATCCATATCCCCTTAAGGCCCAGCAGCACAGTGGTGTGGCTATTCCTGCAATTCTTTCAGCCTCTCCCCAGGAAGGGCTTTCTAGTTTGTCATGCTGAGAGGCAGCTGTCAGTCTCCCTCTGTGGCTAAGGCTGGGAATCTGTCACTTACAGAGTATCCTGGTTTTCTATTGCTGCATCACCAATCGCCCCAAAACATAGGGGCCTGAAGCAGCATGCAGCTACTATCTCACGGCTTCCCTGGCCCTAGAGTCTGGGCATGGCCTGGCTGGGTCCTCTGCTCCAGGTCTCACAGGCTGCCATCAGTGGGTAGGGTCCACCATGAAACCAAGTCAGGCACTGGTAGAATCTGTTTCCTCAAGGGCTGTGGGGCCAGGAGTCTCAGCTCCTCGCTGGCCATTAGCCACGGGGACCACAATCACAAGGCAGCTCACTTTGTCAAAGCCAGCAAGAGTCTGCTAGAATCCGCCTTTTGAAACCTCATTGTGGAGGAACATCTCACTATCCTGGCTGTACTTTATTGCTAAAAAGTAAGTTATTTGTACCTTGTACCTTGAGGCCCAGTGCACACTCAAGGCATGAGGGTGGGAATCACTGGGGCCTGTCTAGAAATCCGACTATAGTGCTGAGTGGACACCCAGGTGCCAGCCAGGTCTCCATGGCCGGGCAGCTGCTGGGGACAGCACTCTGAGTGGAGCCTGGTCCTGCCCTGGAAATGTCTCTTGTCTATTAGAGACACACAGACATGCAACATGAATGTGTCTTTGGGCGACACAAGTGTCCTGAGGATGCAGGGGAGCACCCAGGAAAGCCTGCTCAGCCTGGACTCAGGAAGGGCAGCTGGGACTGGGGATTCCCAGGGTGTGGACCGGAGCCCTGCGAATAGCAGCTCTAGAGGGAATGCGCGTGCAGCAAGTGCACAGTGGCGGGAGGAGGCAGGGTAAGATGCCCAGGGCCTGGGGAGCAGGAGCAGAGGTCCCTGGAAGGGTGAGGGTGGGCCAGTGTGAAGCAGGTTGAGGCAGTATTTGCAGGGCTTGGTGCCTCGCTGAGGGGAAGGCCAGGGCGGAGAAAGGTCCCAGTGGCACAGCCCCCTCTGCCAACTTTTAGCACTCCATGTCATTTTTGGAGGCATTAGGCCCATGGGAGAGGCTCATCCTCTTCGCCTCCCAGTTCTTGAACCTCTTCAGCTCCCGTTCCTCCCACTCCTTGCTGCCCCCTAGAGCCTGGAGGACTTGGGTGTCTCGCACCCCAGCACTCACTGAATACCACTGTCCCTAGACCCAATCCATGGTCTTCCTGTCCCCATGCCAGTCACATTCGTCTTTAACCCTCACCACACTTGAACATTGGAGCTTTTCTCATCCCCATTTACAGACACTGACTGAGGCTTCAGGAGGTGAAGCTGGTGGGTGGGGGGCCAGGATTCTAGCCCAGGCTCATAAGCTCCAGAACTCGTGCTTCCAGTCATGGCACTTACACCTGTGTGGCAGCAAAAGTCCATTTCGTAGCTCACTTTTGGGCTGCTCGTTTTTATGTGGGTTTACTCAAGGCTTGGAGGCTAATGCTGTGGTCTTGACAGTCATCTAATGGAACAAACGTTAAGGAAGCCCCTGTACTGGAAGGCACATGTCTTTCCTCCAGAAGCGCACAGACAGCGCCCAACCCAGCTAAGCTGTGGGAGCTCGGCTGAGCCCCCATGGGCAAACCTCACTGAGTGAGCCCCAGACAGAGGTGAGGGACCCCCAGGCCATGAGTAGTGGGACTGAAAGGGAGAAGACAGGAGGAAGAAGTGGCAGCCCCGGGACCAAGGGAGGCATTGGAGGACTTTGAGCAGCCAGGTGACATGACTAGCTCTGTGTTCTAGGAAAATCGGTTTGGCAACAGTGAGGAAACAAAGTCCAGGGACTGCAGAAGATGCGCCGGGGAGGGGCAGACCCAAGACGGACTGGACAGGAAGGAGCTGGGAAAGGGAATAATCCTGTGACTCTTTGCCCCCTAGAGCTGCAGGCCTGGCAAGGCTGCCCCTGTGACCCCAGCCCTGGGCCTATTGTGGTTGCAGATGGGTAGACTGCAAACCTACAGAGAGGCAGCCATTTCTACATTAGAGGGAAAGAAGGGAGGGAGACGTGTCTTCTATTCCTTTGTTACAAAACAGGACAAAAGGCAGTTGGAAGATCACTTATCATCCCCCACCCCCCAAAACACAGACACACACACACACAATCACCATTCTTCCACTGCATTCTGAAGAAAAGGCTCCGAATCTGCAGTTCTTCCTGGGGTTATTAGCATAGACCTGTGTATGTCTGGTTTAAGAGGGCCACCTGGGAACCCTGGAACTCCCATCCTCCCTGCCCAGGTCACCCCTGCCCAAGCCTCCTCTATTCACGTCCTCCCATGTCAACCCCAGGACAGCCTGAGAGGGTCTGTGGGAACAGGCAGCAGGTCCCAAAGGCAGGGATGCTCTCCCCATCCTAAGCAGCAAAGTCTGCGAAGACCCCAGCACAAGGGACAGACTGCTCAGCGCCACCGTGGGCAGAGCGGAGCAGAAACCCTGGCCGGAGGTAGCAGTGGAAAGGGGAGTCATGGCCAGTCTCTTGAGTTCCTGGAAAGAAGAGGCAAGGCCTGGGTGGCTGCCCAGAACTAAAAGCTTTGGAGATTCGTACCAGCCCCCACAGCAGGAACAGTTTTATTTTTTTGAAAAAGCAAAAGAATAGCTTTTTTTTTTTGAGGCAAAATTTACAACCAAAAAATTCATCCATTTTAAGTAAACAATTCAATGACTTTTAGTAAACTGACATAGCCATGCAACCACTGCCACGATGCAGTTATAGAACATTTCTTTCTCCCCCAAAATCCCCTTCTCCTCTGAAGTGATCCCTACTCCAGCCCCAGGCTACCACAAATCTACTTTCTGCCTCTACACATTTGCCTCTGATTGTGAGACGGAGCCTCACTCTGTCACTCAGGCTGAAGTGCAGTGGTGTGATCTCAGCTCACTGCAACCTCCACCTCCTAGGTTCATGTGATTCTCCTGCCTCAGCCTCCCGAGTAGCTGGGATTACAGGCATGCACCACCACGCCCAGCTAACTTTTTGTATTTTTAGTAGAGGTGGGGTTTCACTATGTTGACTAGGCTGGTCTGGAACTCCTGACCTTGTGATCCACCTGCCTCAGCCTCCCAAAGTACTGTAATCCTTCCAAAGGGATTACAGGCGTGAGCCACTGCACCCAGCCTTTTTGACTTTTCATATAAACTGATTCATACAATCACTTAGCATTATAAGTCCATGTTGTAGCATCAGGACTTCATTCCTTTTTATGGCTGAATAATATTCCATTTTATATGACAGGCTGCATTTTGTTTATCCATTCACCAGTTGATGGGCATTTGGTATTTCCAAGTTTTGGCTATTATGAATAAGGCTGCAGTGAACATTTGCCTGTAAGTTTCATATAGAATTATGTTTTCACTTTTTTCATAGGAATAGAATTGCAGGATCATACAAAAGTTTAACTTTTTAAGAAACTGCCAACTCGTTTTCCAAAGTGGCTACATTGTTTTATTGATTTTGAGACAAGGCCTCACTCTGTTGTCCAGGCTGGAGGGTGGTGGCACAAAAAATTGTGGCTCAATGCAGCTTCAGCCTTCTGGCCTCAAGTGATCTCCCATCTAAGCCTCCCAAAATGCTGGGATCATATGCGTGAGCCACTGGGCCCAGCCAGCTGCACTATTTTGATTCGTACTAGCAGTGAACAAGGGTTCCAGTTTCTCTACATCCTTGTCACGTGTCTTATTTATTACAGTCTTTGTTAGCTGTCTTTTTTGTTAGTCATACTAGCAGGTGTGAAGTGATGTCTTACTGTGGTTTTGATCTGTGTTTTTCTGATGACTAATAATGCAGCACATCCTCTTGTGTCTTCTTGGATGTGCAGTTTGTTTCCTTGGAGAAATGTCTGCTCAAATCTTTTGTCTATTTTTTTTTAAGAGATGAGGTTTTATTGCCTAGGCTGGTCTCAAATGCCTGGCCTCAAGTGATCCTCCAGCCTTGGCCTCCCAAAGTGCTGGGATTACAAGCATGAGCCACCATGTCTGGCCTGCCCATCTTTTTACTGGATTATCTGTCTCCTTTTTGAGTTGTAAGAATTCCTTATATACTCTAGTTACAAGTCCTTTATCTGATATATGCTTCACAAATAGTTTCTCTCAGTCTACGTTCTTTTTCTTTTCTGAAATATGTATCTATTGAAGGGTAGTTTTTAATCCTAAGGAAGCCCAACTGATCAGCTTTTTCTTTTTCTTTTCTTTTCTTTCTTTTTTTTTTTTTTTGAGACAAAGTCTCACTCTGTCACCAGGCTGGAGTGTAGTATCTCAGCTCACTGCAACCTCCACCTCCTGGGTTCAAGAGATTCTCCTGCCGCAGCCTCCAGGGTAGCTGGGACTACAGGTGTGCGTCATCATGCCCAGATAATTTTTGAATTTTTAGTAGAGACGGGGTTTCACCATGTTGGCCAGAATGGTCTCCATCCCTTGACCTTGTGATCTGCCCACCTTGGCCTCCCAAAGTGCTGGGATTACAGGTGTGAGCCACCGCATCCGGCCAGCTTTTTCTTTTATGGATCCTTCTTTTGATGTCACGTGTAAGAAATCTTTGCCTAACCCAGGATCACAATGCTTTTCTCTTGTTTTCTTCTAGTAGCATTATAGTTTGAGCTGAGTCTAAGCACTTAGATTCTATGATCCATTTTGAGTTCATTTTTTTACATGATGTGAAGGGTCCAACATCGTTTTGCATGTGAATGTCTTGTTGTCCCAGCACCACCTATTGAAAAACTATCCCTTCCCCCTCACTGCATTTGCCTGTCCACAGTCGGTTGACCATAAATATGAAGGTTAGTTTCTGAACTCCCCATTCTGTTCCACTGATTGATCTACACACCAATAGCAAACTGCCTTAAGTAGTACGGCTTTATAGTTTGAAATTGGGAAGGCAAGCCTCCCAGTTTTGTTCTTTACCAAAATTGTTTTTGGCGACTCTCAGTCCTTTGCATTTCCACATAAATTTTAGGATTGGCTGTTTTCTTGGAAAAAAAAAAAAACTGGAATTTTGATAGGGATTATGTTGAATCTATAGAAGAATTACCCTCTTCACAATATTGAGTCTTCCAAATCATGAACATGGAATGTCACTCTATTTTTATCTTTTTAATTTTCTCTCAGCAATAAACTTTTTCAGCATACAGTCTTGCATTCCATTTGTTATTGCTAAACATTTTATTCATTGGATGTTATTGTGAATGGATTTTTTTTTTTTTTTTGAAATGGAATCTCACTCTGTCACCCAGGCTAGAGTGTAGTGGCACGATTTCAGCTCGCTGCAACCTCTGCCTCCTGAGTTCAAGTCATTCTCCTGCCTCAGCCTCTTGAGTAGCTGGGATTACAGGCACACACCACCATGCCCAGCTAATTTTTGTATTTTTAGTAGAGACGGGGTTTCACCATCTCAGGATGGTCTCAATTTCCTGACTTTGTGATCCACCTGCCACAGCCTCCCAAAGTGCCAGGATTACAGGCATGAGTCACCGCACCCAGCCGTGAATGGAATTTTCTTGACTTCATTTTTGGGGGTTTTGTTGCCAGCATGTAGACATATTTGACTTTTGTATGTTGATCTTGTATCTTGTAACCTTGTAGGACAGTCTTTTGGTGAGTTAGGAGCCACTTATCGTGCCAGCCAAGAGAACCACAGACTAGTCAAGACCTGGAGTCACACACCTGCCTCCTACCTGCTGTAGGGACTCCCTTTCAGCCCACTCAGCCTCAGCAGCTCCGAAGGCATGGTCTCTTCACTCCAGGGGGGTGCCTAACTCTTGAGCGGCCCCATTAGAAAGCTCTTCCCCTAACCAAAGGTCCACTCTGCCCGCTGCTCTGGAGCTAGGCAGACAACTCCACTCCCACTTCCCTGAGACAAGGCCACCTCTGCCTGCCCCTTTCAGTGAGGCCCCAGAACTGGGGACCAGGCAGCCCTCTCTGCCCTGGCCTGTTACCCAAGCACCACAGTCCCACTGCAGCCTCACACGGCACTGCTTTCTCAGGGGCCAGAAAACACCTCAGTCCCAGTAATGTGTTTTTAGGTCAAAGTAGAGAGGCTTAAGGGATAGGGGTTTTGTAGGTGTTGTGTGTCTGCTAATCCTCAGACTCTTGGCCGCTCCCACACAAGGCAGGGAGTGGAGATCAATGGCTGGCCTTCTGGGTTTTGGTTGTCCTGAGCCCAGAGCTGCAGGGAGTCCCTCCCTGTCAGTGCACAGCTTCATTTGGGGGACCCTTCAGGCATAGTCCTCAGAGATGGGACAGTGTCCACTGGTGGTTCACAGAGCAATTCTAGGAGACACGTGGGACATCAACTCAGTGAGGAACTCACTCTTTTAAGGTATCTTGCAATCTCCCCAGTTATGACAAAGAGAAAGTCTCTGTTATCTTGCTGATATGTCCTTAGTACCCTCTTTAACCCTTGGTAATCCCCTATGCCTTAGGGAAATGGCATAATTTAATTATATTTTAATTATATTTTGTTTTTCCTTGTATATTACTTAAGGTAAGTTCTCATGGTCCCCCAGCCCTGAAAAAACAATAAAAATAGAAAAAAAAATTAAAAAGATAAATTAAGTAAAAGTTTTCAAATTGATGAGGAAAAACAGTCACTGACCTAGAGTGGCCCTGGACAGACACAGCCGGGGTGCAGGTGGTATGGGATGTCCAAGGTCAGGGTACACTGGGCAGTGCCCAGGGCAGCAGGGCCCCTGCAGAGGCGGCTCCCCAGTCCACCCCGAACTTTTCGGGGAACCGGCTGCTAGGCTGAAGTGGCTCATCCTGTGCTTCCCTCCCCCTGCAGATGCGGTGGGCTGGGGCTGGTGCTGGCCAGCGCGGGCTTTGGCATGCTGACGGCACCCATCATCGAGCTGCACAACCAGAAAGGCTACTTCCTGCACCACATCATCTTTGCCTGCTGCACGCTCATCTGCATCATCTGCATCCTCCTGCTGCCCGAGAGCAGGGACCAGAACCTGCCTGAGAACATTTCCAACGGGGAGCACTACACACGACAGCCGCTGCTGCCGCACAAGAAGGGGGAGCAGCCACTGCTGCTCACCAATGCTGAGCTCAAGGACTACTCGGGCCTCCACGACGCTGCAGCTGCGGGGGACACGCTGCCCGAGGGCGCCACAGCCAACGGCATGAAAGCCATGTAGCCGGGCCTGTGGAACCCAGGGCTCAAGGATCTGGGGCAGCTTGGGCACAGGTTTACAGACTGGCGACCGAACACGTGGCCAGGGGTGGGAAAGCTGCCCCACCCAAGCTGAGCCTCTCAAGTGGTGTGGGGAAATCCTGTCTTTCCAAAAGTCCAAGGAGCACAGATCGGAGGAGACAAACTCTTTGGAAATAACCCTTCCAAGACTTTCTTTTCTGCCATTAAATGTTTGTATTTATTTTGGTCATTTTTACAAGAAGAAGCACTTTATTCCCTCTCCCTCTCACTGATCACAAATGGCATCACCACCTTCGGCAGCGAGACACGGGCACTCTGGGAAGATGCCACAGTGATCACGCCCACGGCCTGCCCCTCTCCGGAGATGGGACGTGGCTCCTCGCAGCAACCGGGAGCCAGATGTCACCTCGGCCATCAGGAGCCCCCCATGCCACCTGCCCGTGTGCAGAAGCAGGACATGACCGTGAAGCATTTCCGGGACTGCATTTTAGACAGAGTGAAATGTACATGAATTAGGCTTTTGCTAGAGAGTCTGTGATGGTTTTTTAAGGTCCTCTTTCCCTTTCTGTTTGTAAGGTAAGAGCTTCTGTTCCATGTGCAGGAGAAAACAGCTCCCAGACACCATTAAAACCAGCTTCACCTTTCCTTCAGGATCATCCTTTTGTACTTGATGCTGAACGCTCTTGGAGAAAAAGCTTAAACATTTCACCAGAAATCTTAACCGAGCAGCAGTCACATAGCCACAGCTTTGTGAGTCCACGGCTAACAGATGCGTCGAGGCCTGAGCTGTGCTCGTTTTTATTCCTCCTCTCCCAGATTGGCTCCAGCAGAACCACCCCTCTTGCACAGCCAGCTCTTGTGCCGGCACTACTTGAAAACATGGCTCCTTTCTAAGCTACAAACAATAGGAAAATAACTCAAAAAGATGGTGGAGGCAAATCCACAGAGGGGGGCTGCCCTCCCACACACACCCATTAACCCACACCTCGAGCACACACCACGAAGATCACCAGCTTGGATGGCCGTCACCTCAGACATCACTCCAGGGAGCACCTGCAGGAGCTGGGCCCCCTCACGCCTGCCTTCCTGGGCCGGCTTCCTGCTTTTAGTCATTCTCTCAGCACAGAGGCAGGGCTTCGGGCAGGGAGCTGAGATCGAATCCTCATAGGTGAGTCCAAATGACCTCCAGCCTCTCGAAGGCACCAAGACAAATTGAGAGAAAGCAATAACTCACCAAAGCTCAACGCTGCCCCTGCCCCGACCGCCAAGGGTTTCTTCGTGTTCCTCGTTTCACCCCAGAAAGTGAAGGTTTCCTCTTGGCATTTTCAGAGGAATCTTGTAGGACATCCAGGGCCATAAGAGACAGCCTCCTTGGTAAAGGTGGGCACCACTTTATAGCAACTTGGGCATCAGCTTTTCAGGACAGCCTGGCTTCTTACTGGAATTGTTTAATTCACCCCTTCTCGGAGCGTGTCTTTGCCGTGGGCTGTGTCCTTCCAGGGAAATTGTGGTCTCGGGCCTGGGTGAGACAATGAACTGACTTCCGACAGTTGCTGGAATTCACAGGGCAGAAAAGGGGTTGACTTTCTCCCCTTCCAGCTTTCCACCTGGCCTGCTTCTTGCTGTCTCCACCCGTGTCTCCTTCACATCCGGTCCGCACATCAGTAGGAGCCTGGTGATGTGATGTGTAAAGACACAGCAAGGGGCAAGCAGACTCACAGCCACGTGTTTCCAGTGGCTGGGCCACGCCAATACCTGGGGTCTTGAGACGCCCAGGAAGGGAGGCTGTCTGGCCGGCCTCTCCCCACCTCCCCTTGCTCCACATCCAGCTCCTCCTCACTTCCCTCTTTTTTAAAGTCACATTTCCATATTTCAACATTAGTTTGCATTCACCTATACAAAGGCCTTTCTTTAGATCTGTGCAGCCTTTGCGTGCCAAATTTGTGAAATTCCTTTTACCTTTTTTGGAGTACTTGCTACAAAGCTACCTGTCAACAAACCCCATTATATACAGAATAGGACCTGTCCAGCAGCCAGGCCAGTAGGCAGTTGGGGAAGGGGGGAAGGTGGGAAGGATCCAACTAGGCCCCTGAGCCTGCACCTGGACGTGTGTACGTCTGCAGCCATCACCCTCAGAACCAGGCCACCCTGCAGTCCACTTGCTGTACTGTGGAAGGACTTGCTAAGTGATAGAAGTTGCAAGCAGTCGCAGACTGGTCATGTAAACAGTTTTTTTTTTTTAGAAACAAGCTGTAGAGTGCTGCCAGAAATCTCTAGGAAGGTGGTGGCAAGGTACAGCACTCGTACTCTTCTGGTCGTGGTCTTTGATCTCCACCTCAAATGACAATAAAAAACCTCCAACGAAGGTCCAACGAAGATAGTGCTCAGCACTTCAGCCATCAGGACTAATCCATCAGTGACTGAAAAAGAGGCTAGCTTCAGGCCTGGGCTCTTGGAACCAGAGTCCAGCGGGTGTGAGGCTGACTTGCCGACGGTCAGCAGGTGATGTCTCAGATGGCAAGGCAGTCCCACAGCTCTCCTCCCAGCGCAGCCTCAGGAGGAGGCTGGGTGCCTGCTGTGTTGCAGCTTCAGCCTAGGGATGTCTGAGGCTGCCGAGGAGCACCTTATGAAATGTTACCGGAGCAGCAACGCTTCTCTGTGGGCACAGCTCCAGGAAATCTGGTACTAAGTGAGCAAGGCGGCAGGGCCCACCCAAGCCTGACACGTCTAGGCCACCGGGCTCTGCAGGGGAGGCTGCTACGGCTGCCTGCTTCCCAGCAGTCTGTCGCGCTTGAGCCCCTCAGTCCTGTTCCCTTCCTGGCTAATAGAGAGACCCTTCTCAGGCACCCAGTGTTTCAATTTGGCCCTCCCACCCCCTGGTACTCTCCTCCACACACCCTTGCGTTCTACCAGCCTACCTGTAAGCCTTTCAATAAAAGTTATGCACAATTGTGAACACCTGAGATGGAGCTGAACATTTCTTCACTTTCTTCTTTTCCTGAAGTCAAACTGTTATCAAATACTCTAATTATAATTACCACTCAAGACAAACAGGAAAAAGGGTTAAATGTTTTTGTTTACTGAGAGTAAGATCACCTGCATCTGGATGGCGGGCTGGTAAGATGGTTTGGCTACAGAACAGAAAGAAAACAAAAACCTCGTATAAGAAGGGAAAGGAAGTATCACACTCAAGACACCACCACGTCCTAGAGCCAAACGAGCAATCCGAACTGGAAGTGCCGTAAGTGAGCCTGTGACGTCACACCGCCTGGCCCAAGGTGCCGCACGTGCGGGGGAGGCCCGCACTCCCACTGTCCTCTTGTCTAGCAGGCACCACCTCACTTCCATGTGCCCTGTGTGTTTTGGAAAAGCAGCATGGTGTGTCCTGTCTAGTGGCGAACACTTCCCTCCCTCTGTCCTGAGGTTGTAACGTAACTGTGTTTCTGTGCGTGTGGGTGGGGATTCTCTGACGGTGCTCGTTCATAGCACAAGCTTACACTGAGTTCTGAACTGTCGTTCACAGCTGCGTGTCTGCATGGTGTCACATCTGTTGTTACTTTGGGGAAGATTTGTATGTAAATGTACAGAAATAAAAATGTTGCCCCATTAACAGATTTCCTCTGGAATGTCTTCCCTACCTCACCTGATGGTATCCAATGAAGGGCATTTCACTACCATTGATGAGTAATAAAGTCCTCCGTGTTCATTCAGACCTCGCTGCATCACTACTTTTAACGCCTCTGTAAGCTGTGTCTTCACTCGCCCCAAGGGGAGTGGAAGGAGGCGTCTCACTCTGCTTTGAGTCCTAGTCTTAAAGGTAGTCAGAGGCAGAGGCTGGATTAAACACACACTGTTTACCGAGTGCCACTCTCAGACCACCTGAGAGATGGGGGCCATCAGTAAAATTAAGAGGAATTTTTTTCCCTTGTTCATTTGTGTTCTGCTGATCCCTGGTCTGAAGATTCCTAGAGACGTCTCAAGAATGAGTATCTTACACTGTGATTCTGTGAGGAAAGACTGGTAACCCAAAACTCTCTTCTCTAATGTAGTATTTTTTAACGAAAATGACAATATTTCTTTAATAAAGAAGTATTTATACCAAACTCTTCTCTCCATAGCCCTCATTTTGTGTCACTTACTTACTATCATATTCCTAGAGAGGTGTCCACTCAGCTTTGCAAGCTGCGATGAGGCTGGCCAAGGCCTTGAGGTTAGCACGGAAAGTCTGCAAAGGAGGGAAGCACCCGGAACCACAGACTTACTCCTCCAAAGCGCCTTTCCATCCTGGCCAGGGTCACCACCTCTACTTGCCTGCAGCTGGCTCAGTGCAAGACTCTCGCCACTGGATGAAACATGTTACAGGGCCCTGAACCATCTGCCTCTGAACAGAAGGGTTCAGATGGACCCTAAAGATTAGGAAGTTCTTTGCCAGTGGTCCTCCACCTTGCCTGCGCAGAGGCACCAGGGGAGCTTTCAATCCTGCCAAAGCCTGGGCCCCAGACCATCTGAACCTCTGGAGAAGGGCCAAGACTGGAACCTACTTCAAGTGGTAGGATTAAAGATTAAAGGCTGAGGAGTACAAATGACCAAAGCAGGTGCCTGAGGTACTCTGGACTGGGGATAGAAGAGAGGGGAGAAGGGAAGATGATGAAATGACAGGAAGAGCACGAAGGACCTGAAGCCTTTGAATCCATAAAAAGGAGAGAAAACCATAATTGACATCTAACTAAGTGCCATAGTTTGCAAAGCATTTCTACCTACCTGCTTAATCTTAACAAGAATTGATCAGTGTGGGGATTACTCCCACTTCATAGATGAGGAGACAGAGCCTAGAGAAGTCAGACTTCACCAGACCACAAATGTAGTCATGGGACAACACAGGGAGGTGCTCAAATGTAGGCCCAAGAGAGAACACAGCAAAAAAGGAGTGCCCAGAGGAAAGGGTTAGGGAGAACAGCAAGAAGAGAAGTGCCCTGGGGAGGGGTCACTACAATGGGGAGATCAATGCATCAGTTCACAAGGCGGAATTCTGAGGAATGCACACACAAACCTAAAGCATATCTATAAAGCACTTTAATTCTAGATGTACATAACAGAGCCATGTCTGACTGAAACTCTTTTAGATGATTAACTATTAGATTACAGCCTTCAATCCCAACAAAAATCCCATTTCATCCCTCTAGCACTCAGAGCCAGATGAGGACGTGTGGACCTCCCACTCTGCCTCGCCTTCCCCAGGTGGCTCAGTATGGGCCTTTTGGCCCACACACTGCTGAGAAGGAAGCTCAAAAGATCAACCCCTTAAAAACAAAATGGGAATGCAGCCTGATGACAAACCAAAATTCAAGCCATTTATTTACATGTACATTGTACATAAGTTACAAATTCTCAGTGCTGCCACTCAGCTAGAACTTTTCAGGGAAAGCCTCCATCTCTTCCTTGATCCTGTTTTCTACAAGTAATGCGAAGTTACCGTCTGTGTTTTGAAGGTTATAGCTGACAAACACCTGTTTGTTGGTCTTCCTGGCTAAAAAGAGAAAACACATTGGTATAGCCACACCTGAAACACTGCAGGCCCGTGTTCCTCACACCCACATGCAGCTGGGAAATGCTCAGAAAGAGGATGGGGTTGGAGGGAGAGAAGAAAGCTCTAATCTCCACGCCTCTTTTCAGACAGGTGCTGCAAATGCAGACGAGTCACTCAGGCCTCTCCCAGTCCCTGCACCTAACCTGGGGTTCCGAAAGGCAGGCCCCACCTCAGCAGCCTCCCTGGGACTTGTTCGAGGGGCAGCTCCTGGGCCCCACCCAGCCCTACTGAACCAGAAAGCCAGGATTTGGGGCCAGCTGTCTTCAGGAACAGCCCTGCAGGTGCCCCGCACTGCTTAAGAACCTCTGCTCTACACAGACGGGTTTTTGGTGTTCTCATTTTTTCTTATTTTTTAAAAACACAAAAAATATTTAAAATAAAATATTAAAGTTCTCCTTCAGCACCACCCCACCCCTAACCAGTTCCACTTCTCTCCCAATGGTAATCCTACATTTCCATGCGTTTGCATGTATGTGTATACACACATACATATTCATGTGTGTGTATATATATAGATAGGCATATGGACACACATGTAATTTTCTAGTGAATGTAAGTTTTAGCCCTTATCTACAGAATCAACAAAAAATAGCTGAGGTGCACATTGGGCCAACTGCAAAAACCAAGCAGAGTCACATGCCCAGAATCTAAAAGCTGATACCCTGAAAACATGTGGGCGGGAAGGCTAAGGCAGTTCAATGCTGCCTGCCCCGCTGCGGGCCTCCTCCCTCAGCCTCCCCCACGTCCACACCCAGGGCCGGTGCAGGAACTACTCACCCCTGGAGAGCCACTGACCCTTCCCCACTTCAGCATATGCTAACTATGTACTTAGCCTCATCACCAAGAGGCAGAAAGGTGGTGCAGTGAGGCTGAGGGGCACTAGGCCACCTGCACCATTACTAAAGGCCGATTTAGAACACACATCACAGGATCTCATACAGGCGGCAGTTCTGTCCTTTCTGTTGCTGCTAACTGAGCTACAGTCCCACCAAGAACCCTGAAAGGCAGTGTGGCTCCGGGGTGCAGGTGCGGGCACAGGCCTCATCATGGCCTAGACACCTCTTCCAGCTTTGTTTGTAAATTGAGGAAGGAGAGAGCCCAAGACCCCAAAGGCCTGTTTTTCTGCTGTACAAGGCTGTGTGATTTTTAGGGCTGAAAGCGTCCTGGGTATTACTTAACTGACTGTCCTTACAGGGCAGCCAATGCACCTATGAGAAAGCGAGAAGGTGGCAAGCCCAGCCTCTGCCTGAGGACAGCTGCTGAATTGTATGGCATGTGTTTACATCTCGGTAAAGCGGTTTTCTTATTAAAAAAAGGAATGTGTGTGGAGAAAGGCAGCTGTTCGGTTATTCCAAGAGCTGGTGTTTAAAGAACAGCTTACAGTACTTAGCACAGAGCCTCCCACCACTGTGCTGGGTGCAGTGTGCCCCACAGGCAGACAGCTGTGCCCCGTTATCTGCTCAGCCCTGCGGGGACCAGCCTCACCCTTTCCAAGCTACATTAGGCAGGCTGGAGCCACTCGTGTAGAAGGTGATCTGAAGGCAGGCAACGTGGTAGGAAGCTGGGGCTCGCCAAGACTGGCCAGGAGGAGCCTCTAAGTCACACCCTGCCCTCTCCCAGGGGCAGGAAGGTCCCCTCTACCCCAAGGGGGCCCCCTGGGATTCCAATTGCTCTAACTGCAGAGATAGGACTTCCCGGAAACAAAGCTGTGTGTGGAGGCATCATCCCCCTCAGCCCCAAGCTGTGCCCTCCAGGGCCATAGGAAGGTGGGTCCCCTTGGCCACATCAACTCCTCCGATGCTTCCAGAGCTCCTCAGAAGCTCCCAGGGCTTCCCTTTCCCTACTTGCTTTC
The DNA here is from genome assembly GCA_963573385.1 of Cacajao melanocephalus. Lineage (NCBI taxonomy): Eukaryota > Metazoa > Chordata > Mammalia > Primates > Pitheciidae > Cacajao > Cacajao melanocephalus. Next base: position 128,236 of record CAUYLG010067079.1, read on the forward strand.
ATCTCCCACGTAAGATACTGACTCGGGACACCGCTCCCTTTTCATTACAATGCATTTTCAACTTCAGTGCATTTTCAACTTTAGGGCCAAGGCCCAGGCTCGAGACAACTGGCACAGCACAGGACTTTGCCGGACAACCCCTTCTTGGTCTGCGCTCTGCAGCAGCAGTCCCTTCAGAGATGCTGGAAGCCACAGCACACTCTTGACTCGTCGAGATACTGAGAACCCCTTTTTTGCATACAGATACGAGGCCTCCATCTCACAGATATTCTGGAACCTAATTTACCTTACTGATACAAAAGTTATTTATAGCCTGCCAGACAAGCTCACAGCACCTTCTCTACTGGAGCGGGGCTCTGCAAGCCCACTCTGCTTTCTGTCTGTATAAACATGAATACCTTCCTGAGCCTTTCCCCATCAGCCAGGGCCACACAGTAACCTGTTCCATGTAAGTGTGCTACCCCTTACATATTCACAAAGTGACACACAGACACAAAAGGGGGCTTTTACTTTTATGTGGCTCAGGAAAAAAAAGATGTAAACACAAAGAGGGAAGGACGGCAATTGGGAAAGCGGGGCAAAAGCTAAGCAGGAATTCTATCTTCTTTGTAACTTTTCTGTAAATTTTAAATTACTTCCTAGTTTAAAATTACCAAAGTAACTTACAAGTCAGGTCTCTACTTCCAGGGGAGTGAAAAAGAATACTACGAGTTCCTGAAATGCTGACCTGTGTCTTCCCTGACCTCCGTCCTCTCCACACACTGCCCTGGGCCTGCTGGGGACGCTCCACCCTGCCCTGCCTTCCCGCGCTGGCCTGGCCGGCACTCCCTGGGGCCACATGCCGTACTGTTCACGTGCATTCGCCTCAGTGTGACTGACACAGAGGTTCCGGCTTGTCAGGGATCAGGTCCTTCTCTGCCCAAGACACAGACGGGCTCCGTCACTGACTCCACAGCAGAAGCAGCTGGGCCTGCAGGAGATGGCCAGGCCTGGGCAGGAGGCAGACATCCTGTGCACGCTGGCCACAGGCACTGGGACTGGGCATCACAGAACACACAACATCCTTACCTGGCCCACCTGGGTATGTACAGGAAGTATGTGCTGGGGTGTGGGAGGGGCGGAGCCTTCAGCCTCATTGCCTTTGCTTAATCCCGGCTCTACGCCACACTCGCAGGCCAGGCCAGTCTCACCTCTGAGCCCTGAGGGGCATCACACCGTGAGTGAAGGACAGTCCTTCCTGCACAGAGGTGACACCTGCTCCACCAGCTGCACTGACTCCTCCTAAGACCTTGGAGGCTACCTTAAGCCACTGCACACAGGGGCTGTGGGCACTGCTCAGTCTCTTCTCCCAGGAGGAGGTGATGCACTTATGAAAGGGAAATCGGCTTGTGGACTCAAGGACGCAGCCAGGATGAGGTGGGCGTCTTTTGGGAACAGGCCAGCCCTGGGACGGTGGTGGTGACAGGTGGGCACGGATGTGCCCCTTAAAGAAGGCACAACATGCAAAGGTCTGAGCCTCCCAGCAGCAATGAGGTGATTGTTCTTAGCATAAAGATTCTTTACTTCCAAAGGGACTTGCCTCATGGTTCCATTAAAGAGTGGGGCTCCCACCTGACTGGCTTGCAGCACCAGCCATGGGTACATACCTAGGCGCTGGGCAAGGCCAGTGGAAGTCGTGTCAGAAGTGTCTCCGAGGAGAGAGGTAGACACGGGGATGGAGTCCTAAAAAAAAAGCAAAGGGTGCGCTGCAGCTTCTCCCGCCCCTGCAGGCCAGCCACACTTCTGGCTTCAGTGCTTCTGATTCTTCAAGAGGGCGGCAGTGGCAGATTCTTAGAGGGCAGACACAGGTACCGAGAGAAAGGGGGTGACATCCGTCAACAGCCAAGGAGGTAGACCCCATGTCACATACGAGGTCGGTATAGTCAGGACAGATGAAGCTGGAACCACAGTGCTGTTAATAAGTTTCAGGACCAATTTCACATGAAGGGCTTGTTTTAGGGTCTGAAACTCCAAAGCATGCTGAATGAAGGTCAACGTTACAACCAAAAGGCAAGCAAACAAGATCATTAAGGCTACAGCAAGAAGGACGTGACTCACAGTCTGGGCACCTGTGCCCTGGTGCCTGGCGCCCCACAGCAGCTAGCACAGAGGCAGGACGCCTAATCTCCCGATCTCAGCCTATGAGGGAGCATGCCACTCCAGCCCCTGAGGGCTCCTCGGGGTCAGCAAGTGCCCTCTGACTTTGAGAAAGGGCACCAACCACCAGCATCCAAATAAGGAAAATAACAACTTCTGAATGCTTGGCCAACCTCATTTCAGACAAGAAGCAATAAGGTGAAACACGCAGTACCAGTGATGCGCACATCAACAAATGGGCCTTCGGAGATGCGGGGGTAACCTGCTCCCAACTACTTTGGGAATAATCGCTCACCATTAAAAATGTCTAGCTAGTCCCGTAATCCCAGCACTTTGGGAGCCTGTGGAGGCAGGACTGCTTGATACCACATGTTTGAGACCAGCCTGGGCAATGAAGTGAGACCCTGTCTCTACATTTTTATTAAAAAAAAGAAAAAAACAAAAGGAAAGAAGGTGTAGCGTCAAAGGAAAAAAAAAAAAAAAAAAACTTATTGGTAATATGGCCAAAATTGCTTTTATCAAAATAGCAGATTTCTAGGATAAGCAGCCTGGATACAGAGGTCTGAGAATCTCAGAAAGTGGCAAGATTTTTAGAGGTGCAGAGACTTTGGGGTTTGGTCCCCCTGCCACCCCAACTGTCGTGGTGGGGACAAGTGAACTGAACAAACAGCTACTGCGTGTCCAACAGTAAGGCAAGGCACAGACCAAAGGCGTTGCTCATCTCCTAAAGGCTCAAAGCCACTTCACAAAAGACAGATTCTATTCAGGGGTATAAAAGACAGGAGATCAAAACACACAAAAGAATGAAAGCATTTACTGTATGCTTTTTCACCGATAACAATACGAAAAAATATCATCTTAATAAGCCTGCTGTATACAGACTCCTCAAGCTCAACATTTAGCTGCAGGGTAATGGTATTTACAGTTCAACCTCCTAGAGAAAAGAAAATCCGCCTTACCCAGGGTGGTCTTTTCCACCAAAAGTAAAATGTAAAGCCCCTTCGTGTTACCCTTCTTCACAGTTTACTTCCAAAATCACACCAGGACTGCGGTCTCCCAGCAGATGCATACCCAGAGGCTTTACTGCAGCTGAAGCACCACCTTCCACTCCTAGAAGCCGGCTGGGGGTTCAAGAATCCCGGAACAGGCAGGGGCCCAGGTCCCAGGCCAGCTTCCCTCATGCTGGTAGGACTCGGTGTCACTAGTCCTACAGCCTCTCTGGGCACCAAAAATCCCTGCTCAACCCAAGGTCAGCCAGCTCCAGGTTGCATGGTTTCTGCCCTCTACAGTCTTACACGTGGGAGTTTGGGGAAGCGGGAGGAAGGAGACCTCACACATCATCCGGAGCCATTCTCCATGCGTGGGCTGGCAAAATTCCTGAGAGGGCCCAGACAGTAAGGAGTTTAGGATTTATGGGCTACAAAGTCTCTATCAGAACTTCTCAGCCCTGCCACCGAAGTGCAAAAGCTCCCACAGACTCTACCTGCATGGACAGTAGATGAAGGGCCAGCCGACCTGCCACAGGAAGTGTGTGCTTCCTGCTAGGCTAAGGCCTGCACCTCTTTTCCCCAGCTGGCTCAGCCCTCTTGCAGCCAGTGTGGAGTGGGGCTGGACTTCTGACAGGTCAGGTAACTGAATCAGTCCCCTGTTCCCTTTCTTCCCTGGCCTTGCTGGAGGGTCTCTTTCCAGATGAGAAAACACACCCCACTGGGAGCTGTGACCACCATGTGGTGGGCTGACCAAAGCCGCCCACAAGAGGAGCCTGTTTCTTCCAAACTTACTAGCCCAAACCAACACTGCACAAAGGGGCACAAGGAAGCAACATCAGATCTGACCGGTGCCCAAAGCCTTGCCCACTATTACTAAAGCCTTGGGATTAAGGAAAGAATGTGAGGTGGCACAGAGCACATGGCCCCATCCATCACCCCTGGTCTCCACAGGCCTCCTCCACTGCCACCTGCTCAAACGCCCACTGCCAGGACCCTCCAGAAAACTAAAAAAAAAAATAGGAAACACCCAGGAAGTGCCTAGACCACATGGCTTAAAACAACAGAGGTTTATTTAAAATAAGGAAACACCCAGGAAAAGAAAAGCAAGAAAAGAATTCAAATGCCATCTCCTTCTTGAGGCCTTTCCAGGTACTATCACGCATAACTAAAGGGCTCGCCCATGACTTCCTGCCCCCCAGCATCCTCAGTCTTCACTGCCTGACTGGCTTCAGAATAGTCTCACTAAGGGGACCTCACTCATTCATTCCACTGGGACAGAGACAGCAGTGCATCAGGAGCTAGGGATACACCCACTCACCCTGGACAAGCAGAAAAACTTCACTGTGGAACACTCAATAGCCGAGAGAGAGGGAGCTAACAAGGCCGGAAGACCAGCACTGCTGAGTGTGAGGGCAGGGAAGAGCTCTAAGAGGTAACAGAGCCCGAAGGTCACTGGAGTCTTTGGGTGCTCTGAGTTCACCTCGTGAAAGGTTTTGAGCAGAGAAATGAAAATATCCAACTTCAGTCTTAAAACTATCATTCTGTTGCCCTGGTTACAAGGCAGCGTTGCAGCCTGAATTGTGTCCCCGCAAAAAATATGCTGAAGTGCTAACCTCTGGGTACCTATGAATGTGACCTTGTTTGGAAATAGGGTCTCTGCAGATGTAATTAAGATGTAATTCAGGCTGGGAGTGGCAGCTCACGTCTGTAATCCCAGCAGTTTGGGAGGCCAAGGCAGGCGGGTCACGAGGTCAGGAGTTCGAGACCAGCTGGCCAACAGAGTGAAACCTCGGCTCTACTAAAAATACAAAAATTAGCCCAGCATGATGGCGAGTGCCTGTAATCCCAGCTACTAGGGAGGCTGAGGCAGGAGAATTACTTGAACCTGGGAGGCACAGGTTGCACTGAGCCAAGATCGTGCCATTGCACTCCAGCCTAGGTGACAGAACAAGACTTAATCTCAAAAATATATATATATAATTTAAGACAAGGTTATACTGGAGTAGGGTGGGCCCTTAATCCAGCATTACTGATGTCCTTATGAGAAGAGTCAGGCTCACTTTGTGAGACTGAGGAAGGAGGATCATCACTTGAGGCCAGGAGTTCAAGAACAGCCTGGGCAAAACAGTGAGACCTCCATCTCCACAAAAAAGACAATTAGCCAGGTATGGTGGCACACGTCTGTAGTCCTAGCTACTCGAGAGGCTGAGGAAGAAGGGTCACTTGAGCCCAGGTGTTTGAGGTGACAGTGAGCTACAATAACGCCACTGTACCCCAGCCTGGGTGACAGAGAGAGAGACCTTGTCTCTTAAAAAAAAAAAAAAACAAACAAAAAACAAAAAAACAGAAGAGAAGAGGCTGGTCCGAGTGCAGTGGTGTTTACAACTAACCAATCACAACCAGATTTCCTGTTCCTTTTCCACTCCAACTGCTCCACTTGAATGGCCTAAAATAAACAAATAAAAATGCTTAATGTTTTAAAAAGAAGAGGGAAATACGGAAAGAGACACACAGGGAGATGACAGACGCGTGATGGCAGAGGCAGAGACTGGAGTGAGGCATGGACAAGCCAAGGACCCCGCAAGATCGCCAGCACCATCAGAAGCAGAGAGGCATGGGATGGTTTCTCTATCGGGGCTTCCAGGAGGAACCAACTCAGCTGCCACCATGATTTCAGACTTCTGGCCTACGGAACTGTGTGAATAAACTGTGAGAATAAACCTCTGTTGTCTTAAATCACCAGGTGTGTGACACCTCCTGACAGCAGCCCCAGGAAACTAGTAGACATCAGGCAGCAACGCGGAATGCCGGAAAGGCGGGAGAGGAGGGGAGATGGTGAGGTCCCAGGCTCAGCCCAGCGTGGCAAGGTGAAGGAGGTGAGGAGGGCCTGGGTTTTGTCTGCTTTGACTGGCGGCAGTGCCTGGAGAATCAGCGCGTGGAATGCTGAGAAACAGGACTGTGAAGAGGAATCAAAGACGACAGCGAGCTCCGAGCGCACAGCCAGGAGGATGGAGCTGCCATTACAGGGCCGCGCAGGCGGAGGGAGGGAAAGGCTTGAGGGAGAGAGCCTGGTGTGTGCCTGTTGCGAGGTGCCTGAGATATCAAGTGGAGAAGCAGGAGTCCCCAAAAAAGTTATCAGTGTGGTCAAAATCCAGATGGCACGAGAGCTACGAGGCAGACGAGTTCCCCAGAGTGCGCGTGGCGAGGAGAGGCCCAGGACATTCTGACCTACAGAGACCACGGGACGCAGCCGCGGAGCGGCGGGACAGGGAGAGGCGCCTGGGGGACGCGCTCAGCTCCCGGGGTGGTGCAGGCCCGAGCGCCCGCGGGTCCCCTAAGACATCCCGCGGGAGGGCTTCGGGGGAGTCGGGAGACCAGCGGAGCCAAGAGAGACCTGGGGCTAGCGCCGTCCCCGCGCCCCCCGCGCCCCCCGCGCCCCCACGCCGCCGCCCGCACCCTCTGCCGCCCGGCACTCACGTAGCGGCTGCACATGGCCACGGCTAGGTTGCGCAGGTGCGGCGTGGCCCCCACCCACAGGAACAGCGAGTCCGTCAGCCGCATGACGTGGAAGTGGACCAGCTGCTCCCACAGCCTCGCGCTGAAGTTGTGCAGGGAAACGTCCCAACCCGCGGCGGCCACCGGACCCTCCATGCCGCCCACGGCTCCGGGCCCACAGCGCCGAACCCAGATCGTCACCGCCGCCCGCCTGGTCAGACCCGATCGAGCGAGCGCCGAGAGGCCGAGCGCGCTTTCGCTTTCGGCCCCCGGAGGGGCGGGGTGAGGGGCGTGGTAGGGGCGGGGCGATCTCGGAAGGGGCTGGGTTGGGGGCGTGGTCGGGGCGGGGTGGCTGCCGGCCCTGCGCCGAGTAGACCGAGACTTGGCCTCGCTGTCCCGGGCTGTCCTGCTGGCCTCTCCCGCACTCCAGTGCCTCCCTGGACGCGCCGGGAAAACCCATTTTAGTTGCAGAGTACGACGGTGACCTCTAGGAGCCCACAGGCCCCCAGCAGAACTCTCCCTCGCTTTGTTCCCCGCCCCCACCCTAATTAATATATCATTATTGAGGTGGGGCATTCAAGGACTGAAGCCAGCCACACCGCTCTCCCAGGCCTTGACACTGCGCCCTACAGACATTCAGTTTTAATTAGTTCTTTAAGCACTCTGAGAACGGCCATCTGCCGTCCCACCTCCTCCTCCTAGCAGCCCTTTAACTCCAGGGAGGCCTCCATTGTAGCTAGCCCTAATTAAGAATGGCAAGGGTATTGGGAGAAAGCCTTTAGAAAGGAAAATTGTGTCTACTAAGTTGGTAGGAGGATGGGAAGGCATCCTTTTGGACGCCGAGCCCCGAGCTGCAATCGTGTACAAGCATGGGCCTCGGACTACCCTCTTAACCTCCCTGAGACTCAGTTTCCTCATCTGCAAAATGCAAATAAGAACAGGTGCTTTTCAGAAAAGTAGAAAGGATCGCAAGAGAGTTTCATGGGAAACACCATGAATCATCCCATTGTCATACCCATGGAGAGACCCCTTAATTTAAACGCTTTGGGACATTACAGAGTTGAAATAAAGAAGCCTTCAATGGCTTGAGAAGTGGTAAAAGAAAACAGCCCATTTTGTCAGATTCTGTTACACCTGACTTTAGGGATTTAACTTGGAACCCCATAAAAGATCTGCTTTTTAAATCCCTAGTAGAGCTAAGTTGACTAAATTGAAATTTAAGAGGGCATTTTCCATCGTTTTCTTCTATTTGCTAATTATCCATAATTCAATAATACAGTTGGCTTTCAGGTCAATATTTAAACAGCTTTATTAAAATGTGATTAACATAACAATAACTGCACGTATTTCAAGTGTACAAATTGAAGTCTTAACACATGTATAACCAGTGAAGCCATCACAATCCACAGAGTGAATGCGTCCAGTACCCCTCTTGCTTCTCAGTAATCACTCCTGCCCCAACCACTGATCTGCTTCCTGCCACACAGATGAGTGCGTTTCCCTGAGTTTTATATCAGCAGAATCACACCATATGTACTGTTTTTTTGTCTGGCTTCTTTTCTTCACAATTATCTTGGGTTCATCTGTGTGTGTGTCAATAACTTGTGTCTTTGTATTGCTAAGTAGTGCCCCATTGTATGGCTATAACATGGCTGTTTATCGCTTTACATTGTGATCTGAGGAACCAAAATAGATGCCCCTTCATCAGCTAGGAAGACCCAAAGGTTAAGGAAACAAAGTTACCTACCGGTGGAGAGTTCAAGGCCTGGCTGGCATGGCAAATTTCTAAATCTGGATTGTAAGGGTGGTTTAACTGGTTATCCATGTGTCAAAACGTCAGTGCTCCTCTCTGTCTCCAGTTGTGCTCTGTCACTGCTGGGGGAACACACAGGCAGGGGGTCACAGCCAGTCATGCCCAACATCAGCGGCCTGGAACCCTGCCCTGCAGTCCCTAGACAGCGTCCTCTCTCACTCCCCTTGACTATGCTCCCCAAGCCCTGAGCTGAGTCAAGTCCAGGTTCAGCAGATGCCCTTGCTTCCGATGTTATGAAGAAAATAGGCCGGGCATGGTGGCTCATGCTTGTAATCCCAGCACTTTGGGAGGCCAAGAGGGGAGGATCACCTGAGGTCAGGAGTTCAAGACCAACCTGGCAACAGAGTAAAGCCCTATCTCTACTAAAAATACAAAAATTAGCAAGGCATGGTGGTCCACACCTGTAATCCTTGCTACTCAGGATGCTGAGGCAGGAGAATTGCTTGAACCCAGGAGGCGGAGGTTGCAGTGAGCTGGATTGTGCCACTGCACTCCAGCCTGGGCCACAAGAGCAAAAGTCTGTGGAAAGAAAAGAAAGAAGAGGAGAGGCAAAGAAAAGAGAGAGGAGAGGAGACGAGAGGAAGAAAGAAGAAAGGTGATCAGGCCAGATTTTCCCAACTCCTTGTCCCTCTCCTAAAACCCTTCTCTTCACTGGACCCTATCTTACCTTCTGTTTGCTCTGTGACAGTGAGAGAGGCCCCTCCTTGCACTGAAGCTCAATCCATCCACCTGTGCTCTGACCCTGTTTTTTCACATCCTCAGGAACCTCCCTCATTATCTGTGCTGGCGTCTCCAAAGAATCTGCATGTGCCACCTAGGTCCGCTTCAAGAAAGGACTTTTCTCACCTGCTAGAAATCCTCCCTTCTGCTGTGGCCTCCTTCAGAGCCTGCACACCCTCCCCAGGGCAGCCTACATCTAATAACTGATGGAGGCAGAGTGTGAAAGCCAGGCCACTTTGGCCCAGTGCAGGACAACTCACAACTCTGATGGGTCATTTTGGCTCCAGCTTGCCCATAGAGTAAGTCAAGCCTGTCTGCTACAAGGACGGTATTCACCTTATGCCATCAAAAGAAATCAAAGATGCATGGTCAGGCGGCTGAATGCAGTCACCCCAAAAAAATATTATGATGCCTTTCTCAGTTCCTGAGCCTGGAACTCAAGAATTGGAGAGGTGATCAGGTCCCCTGCACAACCATGGGCAGTAACAATTCCCCAGTCATTCCCCAAATGATGAACTGAGTGAGTGGCTGGCCACACAGTAGAGAAAGATGAAGATGCAAGCATTTCAAGGGTTAGAGCTGGGAATTGAGACCTGGGAACCTGAAGTGTCATCACAGTCCTTCTCTAGACTGGGGAAAAATGCATACAGAAACAAAAAATAAATGGAGTCTTGGCCAAAGGTCCACTGGGTCTGTGGACCCATCAGTGGTCATTTCCCTGGTCCTCAAATGTATAATTGGGATATACATACCTAGACATAGGCCCAGCACCCACATTGGGTCTGTGGCCAATAGGGTAGGAGCTATCATAGTGGAGAAAGTCAAATGGAAGCTTCTAAAAGTATTGCCCTTCCCCCAGCCACACAAGCAAGTCAAAAACAGTATTGCATCCTGGGGAGGATGGTGAAAATTAGTGCCACCCTTCAGGAGCCAAAGGATGCAGTGGTGGCAGTCTTTGCATCTCTATTTAATTCGGCAGTCAAGTCCTGGAAGATGGCAACTTACTTCCATAAACTCAACCAAGAAGCAATCCCAATTGTAGCTGCCATGGCAGGTATGGGATCTTTGCTAGAGCAGTGTGATAAGGCCTCAGGTACATGGTATGTTGCCAAGGATGCAACAAATGCATTCTTTTCTATCCCAATCAGAAGAGGAAGAGAAACGGTTTGCACTCATGTGAGATGAACGATATTCATTTACAGTTTTGCTCAGGATTCTGTCAAATCGCTGCCCTCTGTTAAGATTGGGACTGTCTGGACATTACACAGAATATCACATTGATGCATTTGCCATTTCCACCTCTGTTTCACCAGTGCCCCTGCTTCAGTCCACGCCTTTGGCCATACAGGGGAATCTTTTTTTTTTTTTACTTTATTTTTTATTTTATTTTATTTTATTTAAGATGGGGTTTCACCATGTTGGTCAGACTGGTCTTGAACTCCCGACCTCAGGTGATCCACCCACCTTGGCCTCCAAAGTGCTTGGATTACAGACATGAGCCACCACGCCTGGCCCACACAGGGGAATCTCATAGGAATCGCTTAAGAATGAGGTAAGAGCCTTAGCTTTTGGATCGGTCAGGGTGTGGGTGTAAGCTACAAATGGATGACAGTTACACCATGGCCTCACTCAGGCAGTGGGTCTGGGTATCTATTTCATGTGGACAGAGCAGTGGCCCAAGGTTGGATTCTATGGACTTATGGGCAGTGGGGAATGACCTGGCTGGGCTGGTCAGGGACCTTTGGGGAGAAAGACTGGAAGATTAAAAAAGAAGAAGGTCTGGGAAGGTGCATGTGGATGGAGTGTCCATGAAATGCGAAAATCGTTGTGTCACATTATCTTTCAGCAAACAACATCCACCACAAAAGAGATTAAGCAACTACGTAGACAGAATGACTGGGCCAGTGGATATTAGCCTCATCTTCCACTATCCCAGGATGGGCACGATGGACCCATAAACAAAACAGCCATGGTGGCAGAGATTATGCATGGACCCAACAGCATGGAATTCTGCTCACCAGGGTTGATTTTGCTCCTGCTGCCACCAAACGTCCTATCTACCACCAGCAGAGAGCTCAGCTAAGGCTTCAGTATGGCCCCACTCCTCAAAGAAAATGGCCAGCCACGTGGCAGCAAGTTGGTGATGTTGGACTTGTTATAAGTAAAATTTTTGATACTGCAAAAGAAGTAGCACTTGAATATAAATTGCCTCAGCAAGGCAATTTACTTCTGTAGAAGGGTGTGGCTCACAGATGGAACAATGGCGAGTGCACACTTGGACAAGGAGGGGAAGAGGTACTTATGCCTGACGGAGGTCGCCCCTACTCCTATGTCGTTCCCCCATTGGCTAGGGTTAGACCGCACAGTCTAGTCTAATTCTGATTGGCTATTTTAAAGGGAGCAGGGGTATGAGCCGGAGTGGCAGCATGGGTAGTTTGGTGGGAAAGATGGTTATGGGCAGGTCAGAGCAGGTAAGCAGGGGTCAAAGCAAGTGACCAGAGCAGATGACTGGGATGAGTCAAGACTGGGCAGGGGTCCAGGGGAACAGGTATGAACTACTGACTAGAACTGGTGGAAAAGGTTGTTTACTGAAACTACAAGGAAGTTAAACTTTAAAACAGAGAATTAAAGAATAAGAGAGCTGACTGATTCTTTGAAGAGAAACTTGGGATTCCCTATATCTAACAGACTCCTTCTACCTAGAGGAGTCAGCAATTTATTCTTACAGGAATAGAAGCACATTGCAGGTGTGAGTTTGTCTTTCCTGTCCACAGGGCATCAGATAACACCATTCTCCCAGTGCTCCCACATGGGAGTGGGCGAGGGCCGTGGGATCTATGGGCACATCCCATACTCTGCACCACCCAGAAGCTGCTGCCCACTGAGGGCACGGCTGAAGCGCCAGCTCAGAGATGGTAACTTACAAGGGAGCCATCCTCCAGGCTCCTGTAGGCACCCTGAATTATTTTCTTTTTTTTTTTTTTTTTTTTGGAGACAGAGTCTTGCACTGTCACCCAGGCTGAAGTGCGGTGGCACAATCTCTACTCACTGCAACCTCTGCCTCCCAAGTTCAAGCGATTCTCCTGCCTCAGCTTCCTGAGTAGCTGGGATCACCGGCGTTCGCCACCACGCTCAGCTAATTTTTTTGTATTTTTGGTAGAGACAGGGTTTCACTATGTTGGCCATGCTGGTCTTGAACTCCTGACCTTGTGATCTGCCCACCTTGACCTCCCAGAGTGCTGGGATTACAGGTGTGAGCCAGCACGCCTGGCCAATTAAAGCATTTTCTAAGGTGCTGTGTCTACAGTGAAAAGACTACATGAATCAGGGAACCAAGAGTGGAAGCAGGAGCGGTCGTCTCTTCCAACAGCCCATTGAGGAGAGTGCGCTTCCCAAACCTACGCCTGTGGACTGCGGGAGTAGAAGCCCCATTTCCGAAAGGGAGAACCCTTCCACCTGGACACAGCAAGAGCCCCACTAAGCAAAAAGCCATGACAGCTGCAGGCCACTTTGGGCTCTGGCGAGCTAAGAACAGTCACCATCCTGGCAGGGGAGAGTCACCCTGGTCATCAGGAGGAAGAGGGCTATTGACAACCCATGGGAAGAGGAAGGAAAGTGTTAGGTACACTCTGATCTACTTGAGCACCAAAGGGGACTCCCTTGCCCAATTGTGACAGTAAGTGGAGGAAACAACAAGTCCAGCCTGGGAAGGCAGACCCCCTTTCCAGGGAAGAATTGTCGCCCAGCTGCTGGGAGCACAGGGCTTTCAAGCGTCCTCCCCCACAGGGATTCCTTCAGCTACTGAGAACTGCCTTGCCCAAGGTCCTTCCTGTGGGGACTTTCTGATGAAGACAACGGATTAAAGACATGGCCACTTGGGCCCAATATGCATCGTCAACTCTGACCGCCGTTTTCGCCCTTTCATGGCTGATTTTGCTCCTGCCTAATCTCTAAAGTGTGCATCTGCAGCCAGCATTGCTCTCAGAGACACAGGTACACCCAGCTCCCTGCAGGCGTTCCCACCTGACTGTTTCCCAGCACGCCCGTGGGTGCAGCCGCACGGAGCTCCTCCTCCCTTCCTTCCCCTCTCTCTGTCCCACCCCCAGGCCAGCTCGCTTGTGTTCCGGACAGTGGTGCACATGCCAGACGCACTCATTTCCCAAACTCCAAGCATGGGACTCTTCCCAGTTATCTCCCATGCTGGCCTGCACTGCTGCTGGGGCAGTCTGACATTTCCTTCCTTCCTTCTTGATTCACTGGCTTCCAATTTTTCTTTCTCATCATTGCCAGAGAGATCTATAGATGATGCTACGCCCTCTAATAAAAATCCTTTGGTGGTGTGTAGACCAACACCTTTGCAGACACACCAGGCCCCTCACCGAGCTGCGGGTCCCCTTCATGTGTGTCCCTGACACCACGCTCAGATGATAACTCCACAGTTCAGTATCTGCACATCTGTCTGGCCCATGCACATGGCGCCACTGGGCGGGGGCCTGCCCTGCCTTACCTGCCTGAGAGACTGCTCCTCCTGAGTTCACCCCAACACCACCCCTCAGAAAAGCCTTCCCTGGCCCCAGGCCGGCTGGTAGCAGCTTCTCTTGGCCCTCATTTTTACCTCCCATAGAGCAATCATTGTATGCAATGTAAAATAAGATAGTTTTATGCAATGGTCTTTCTGCATGCTCACCTTCCTCTCTGGAAGCTCCTAAGGAGAGCCACAGGGCCTTTCCTCTGCAGTGCAGTGCACGGCCTTGGACTCTGCATGTGAGGCAGATAGCAAATGCTGATTGAATGGCTGAGTGAGAGAGAACACAGAAGGGCCTCACTGCAGGCCTCCTCAGGGTCTTAAGCTCTAGTCCTGGCTCCACTACTCATTATCTCTATACCTTTATTCTAGGTCTCTGTTACCTTAGCTGTAAATTGAGAAGATTGGCTTAGATTGTCTCTAAGGCGCCTTCCCCAGCTAATACTCTACGAAGATCAGATAAGAGAGCAGAATGGTAACAAGAACACTTCATTGCCGTCAGTGTCATTCTGCAGGGGGCCACTAGGTGGCAGGTGGGAAGGAATCGGGCAGGATGAAAGCTGCTTTTGCTTTCAGAAAGCAATGGGAATCCTCGGATTCCTGCTCCTCCAGAGCAGCCGGCCAGGGACAGTCTTTTCTCCAGGTTCTGCAATTGCAGAATGCTCAATGAAGCACAGGTCCTGGTTCTCGGGTAGTCCACAGCCCACAAATGCAAAACCACCCAGCATCAGAAGGCGAAAGAGGCCGCTTCAAAGAGAAAAGGCAAGGTGGCCTACGGTGCTGATTCACCCCCTTCTCTTTCTGTGACCAGCTTAGATTGTGAGCCTTTGTGTCTGGCATGAATTTCATTAAAAACAAAAATTCAAAGATGATGGATAAGAAAACTGCTCTGGGACCAGCTGGGCAAGGTGGCTCACATCTGTAATCCCAGTGCTTTGGGAGGCCAAGGTGGGAGGACTACCTGAGGTCAGGAGTTTGAGGTCAGCCTGGACAACATAGTGAGACCTTGTCTCTACAAAAAATGAAAAATTAGCCAGGTGTGGTGGCTCATGCCTTTAATCCCAGCACTTTGGGAGGCCAAGATGGGTGGATCACCTGAGGTTTGGAGTTCGAGACCAGCCTGATCAACATGGAGAAATCCCATCTCTACTGAAAATACAAAATTAACCGGGTGTGGTGGCACGTGCCTGTAATCCCAGCTAGTTGGGAGGCTAAAGCAGGAGAATCGCTTGAACCCAGTAGGTGGAGGTTGCAGTGAGCCGAGATTGTGCCATTGCACTCCAGCCTAGGAGAGAGTGAGACTCCATCTAAAAAAGGAAGAAAGAAAAGAAAAGCAAAAAAAAGCAGTTTGAACCAGAGAGTTGAACTA